>JBAMIG010000025.1:6736903-6748741 GCA_037177335.1 Kiunga ballochi
ACATCCGTCCATAAGGGGTTAAATCATTTTTTTTATTTGTATCCATTTCAGCAACGCAACTTGAAATCCAACCTCAGCTAAAATCACAGGTATAAACTTATCCAAGTTCATCCTGCTTGAGGATATTTTGGTCTATTACGTTTTATGCCGTATCAAGACAGCGCATAAGATATAGAGATGAGTTTGGGTATATCTACTAAAAATGATTTCTTTATCATTTGGATATTTCATATTTCAAGTTGCACAGATCTCTTGAAATGATTCTAGATCCTCCCGAAGCTCATGGGGATAGTCAATGGATGCTGTCTCTGACTATATGCCTAAGAGGGGCAAGACACTGAAGCCTGCAATTTCCCCTGATGAGTCTGTTGGATAGATGATGGATGAATGTGACATGTAGTATAAAGTACTTTGAGTGGTCAGCAACATGACTGGAAAGTGCTTTATACATACGATCAGTTTATGGAAGGTGGTCTTGTATAATTAAGCCTGTCTTTATAAGGATGTAGCCAGATAAACTCTTTTGATACCTTAGAAAATGGCTAAATTCTCATCTATGTTAAATGACAGTCCCCCTCCACACTACCAGTCCTGCAGAGCTCTTTGATTGAGAGACTTCTGCATCCAAACCAGTAACTTTCTCATTTTTCTCATTTACATATATTAGCATGCAGACTGATACTCTGCAGAAACTGGTGTAGGCATGTGGAACAGCACATTTCTGGCTGGGAAGAAGCCTGAGTTAATTCACAAGGTTGAGCGTTTCTGGCTAATTACTCAACACACGGTTTGGGCTCAGAAACCAGTATCCTAAATAAGAGCTGGACCCCTTTGTACTCTAGTGTTGTTCCCGGTGAGAGGTGGCAAGCAGCCTCCCTCTACCTTTGGGTAAGGGAACAGCATCCTGGTTGTTGTTTGTGCTTTTGCACCAAACAGCAGCTCACCCTTGGAGGGAGGGTTGGAAGCAAGGCGCTCCCTCAAGAGACTCCCCTGTTCCACTGGGGGGACTTCAATGCTCATGTGGGCATGGACAGGGAGATCTGGAGGGCCATGATTGGGGGGAATGGTTCCCTGATGGGTTCCCTTTGGGATTATTCAAACCTCTGTGCTTGTCAGGGATTGTCCATAATGAACACAATGTTTGAGCATAAAACTGGCATTGCCACAGACACCACAGCTTAATGATAGATTTTGTTGTTGTATTGTTTGGCTTGCGGACACATACTTTTGACACTCTGGTGGAGAAAGGGGCAAAATTGTCAACCGATTTACCAGATAGTAGGAGGTTTGGCAGGCTCAACTTGTTTTAGAGGATCTGAGGGGTCATCTGGAAGAACTCCAAACTCTGGCAGTGCTTCAACCATGTCCTGAGATGTAGGAGATGTTGAGTGGACTGTGTTCCATGCCTCTGTCGTTGACTGGCCAGCATTCTCTACTTATGGTTTAGGTGAATTGTTAATAAAAACTATTGCATAAATGCTGTACATTTTTAGGAAGAGAAATCCCTCTATGCAGTCATATTTGTCCCAAAATAATGTGATTATTAAGACGTTACATTTTACAGCAAAAATGAGACATGAAAATGCACACACAACTGCAACGCTATGAAGACAATGACAACCAAACACCAAGGTAGTAATGCAGCTCTTGCTTTTGAAGCCGTGTTCGTCAATCTGAAGGGAAAAACATTACCGCCATAATTTACTGAGATCTCCAACAGATAGATTGACATTGAGTGTGGCATAAATAGTGTTTCAGGTGTAACAAGTATTTAGTGTGCACAAATTATTCTTTATCTTTTCTCTTGGTCCAAAATTATCATGCAATTTAACAGACAGAAGAGATACCTCTGACCAAAATTAAACAATAGATGCAGGTAACTGGAATTCTGAGGCCTGACTCGCTCGGACCGATTATACATTGCATGTCTCAGATGCCCTGCAAGATGGACTGGGATACATGCAGTGTTGAGGGTCACTGCCAGAGACCCTGAAACGCTGCAGCAGGGATCTGGAAAGGGAGAAAAAAGCAGTGCAGGTTGAGATGCAAACTAGTTGCCTGTGGTGCACAGAGTGTAACCTGCCAAGAGAAACAACTTTTCTTGCCTCTGCCCCTCCTTAGCAAAAAAAAGATATATATAAAAAATTAGCATTTATTTCACCCACAGATTTTTGCACGTTCTGGCAGAAGCATCTATATTCCGTATTCATTCAAAGCACAATCCGGGGTGTGCTGCATTAGTAAATCAGCTGCTATCAAGTTTGCACATTTTCAACACATCCAGACTGACAGTAAACCACAAACTAAGTGTTCTTTTATATTTTTGCTGCATGTTCCCCAGTGATGCATTGTGGCATCTTTGTGTTTCTGTTTATTAGAAATTTCATTGTATATTTACATGAAAATATGTGAAAAGTCCTTGTAACCAGATTAGCACCAGCATCATCTTCACTATGTCTGGCTTTGGCGTGCAATCAAAGGAATTACTGGCGGTGTATAACCTGAAATCGAAGCCAAAAATGTCAGCTATTTAATGACTCCTTTGAGATTTGATTTTACAATTTCAACCTAAAATCGTGATAAATTGCCAATAGTTTCAACCACAGTCATGAACATGTTTAATATTTGAGCTACAACACATTATCACAAGCCGCTTACGCTGTGACAACATTAAAATTATAAGCTCCAACAACAGCTGCTGAGTTCTAATTGATGGAGACCAAAGAAGTAAAGACTGCCATCCTGAAAGTGGGATTTTGGGATTGACATTCCTCCCTTTTACTGCTCTCCCGTAGGAAAACTGCAGTTTCCCAATGAAGACATAATCACACAGAGCTCCATTTATAGTAAATTATCTGAAACTACATGTAAAATGTGTTTCTCTTCTATAGTCTGATGTATGACCTCTCAATGAATGACACACATTAACTTTCAAAGAGGATTAAATAAGCCACAAGCTTGAGAGTCGATGGATATTAAAGCATGTGGTTAGGGTCACTTGAAAAGCACTGCTCTTAGGAACCAGAGACACATAAATATTTGGATTTCTAGAGGCTTAACTTTATTATGAGATACAGTCTGAGTCTAAGCTGATAACTGATTATGATGCAGTCAGTGGGAAGTTGCACATTTCTGGGAAAAAAAAGGGGATTAAATAGAATAAGGATAACAGAGAAAAAAGGAAAAGCAGGGGCATGACAGTCAAAGGAAATATTTTATGGGTGAGGAAACCAAAGAGAATGAGGCAAAGTCTTGAACTTTTTATTATTTCAAATGTTAAATTTCCGTATGACAAAGTTTAAACCCTGCTACATTTAGAAGAGACTTTTAATTCCTCCTTATATGCAAATAAAAGTCAATTCTGCTTTAAGCAGATGAAAAAAACCATGTAATCACCTGAAATGATTCATAATTAAGTTTAATTATGAATAAAATGGTTGATTTTCCATTTTAAAGCTGAATTTGTTTACTCCTCGGTCATGTAAACCTTCATTCCACTCTAAGTTTAATCTGGTCCTTCTGCGCTCTGCAGGAAGTGGTTCATTTACTTCCAATACATGCATCACATTCCCTGTCAGTGAATTTAATAGAAGGCTTTCAAGTAAACCCTAATTCTGAATTAATATGCTCGTGTACACTTTAAGAGGAAGAATTTAATTTGGAATCGTGAAATCCCATAAAACTATGCCCAATGAGAGGAATATGAAAAATATCAATTATGCTCTAAATAAATTATGCTACTCCTCCAATAAGCACAAACCTTCCCTGACATGTCCATGCTGTTGAGGAAAGAGTTTCAGTGAGTAATACACCACATATAATTGCTTTAATCAGCTGTATAATTACATCAATAAAAAGCTTTTTATATTACAAAAATATTTGGTATTGAAGCATGCATGATTTCAGCAACAGCATGGATTTTGATTAAACTTTCAGGATACGTTGGGAGTATCACTGGTAACAAATGATTAATTTTTGGTGGAGATCTGGAAAAGATCCTGGATGCTGGATCACTTTGAAATTTCCAGTAACATTATGGTGCTGCTTGGCAGAGTTCTGTGCTTTTCTAGTGTTGGAGGTAAAATCTGACAGACACATGTAGAAAAATATTCCTGTGTTAAAAGTTATATGTAAACCTAAATACTAAAGGTAAATTCAAATATAAAACTCCAAAATCCATCCATGGGTACTCCATACTCCCTGAACACCTCTCACAGGAGTCTCCAGGGAACATGATCAAACGCTTTCTCCAAGTCCACAAAACCCATATAAACTGCCCAAGCCATCCTTTAGCTGAGTCCAACTATAGCTGGAAAAGCTCAGCATCGCACACCAGCTCAGATATGTATCTAAACATCCAATGTAAATACTTCTTTCTCCCACTTCTTCCTTTGAACTTATCTCGTCCTGCAGAGCATAATTTATTTATTAGGTTATTCCTAAATCATACAATACTGTTGTACCCATAGAAAATGATGGGTGGCAACAACTCTACATTTAATACCAAAACAAATGCTATACCTGAAAAGAGACAGAACTGAAAACATCTTGCAGCCTATTTTCAGAAATACTAAAAAGTTACAACTACATCTAATGTTAAAAAGTTTAAATTGGGGGACAAAAAAGAGATGCTCAACTGGGAACCTGTTAGATGTTCCAGTTAGCAGATACTGTATATAGAAAGAACATTGTGACAAGCTGCCATGTGGTTAAGATGCTTGTTTTCTGTCTTGGTGTGTGTATGTGTGTTTCCAGCCTCATGCTAATTCCTAACCTGCCCTGATTTGTCTTAACTTATGTGTTTACAATTAAAATAAAACACACCAGTGAAGTAAGAGTTTACATAGCCAGAGTCTTGTTTTTTTTTTATGAATATATAAAACATATATAAATATGGCCCTCATGAAGCTTATTGTCTATTAGTTTTGGAGGAGACGCCTAAGCTTTATTTCAACCCTCAAAACGTACAAACTCCAAAGCAACAACAGTAAATGTCCTTCACACAAACACAGGCTCTATATTCTCTAGGCTGCTTTGACTTTCATGGTCACTAGATCTTTTTTGCACAACAGAAATAAACTTGTTACGACAGGAAGCAGAAATCTGAAACAAATTTTATTAACGATGTGCCATCAAATCAACCAGCCACTCACCATAATAGAACAATAAGCCAAACTCATCTGACTGGAATTCATTGCTTTTTAATGTTTGTAATAACAAATGCAAGCTGCAGCATGGCAAAACATCTGCTGGAAAATGGTTTGTGTGCATATAAGAAAAGAGAAAACATGTGTTGTTGCAGGTGTAATATAAAATCTAAGGAGGTCTGGTCAGCCCAAGAAAACACACCTGTTTGAATTTATCTAAAGCGTGTTGTAAGGATAAACAAACAGACCAACCACAGTGACTCACCATGAGAAGATGATGAAATGAAAATGATTTTTTTCAAGAGCAAATGTGATAATGTCATCACTCAAACATTTGGCACGAACCCTGGTGATCATTTTGAATCTTGTTTCTGAAGCCTGCATGACGTTTCAGGAAGAAAAAGTGCATCAACAAACAGTGATATAAATTGCAGAATGCCTGCTTATCTACCTGATCATTAATACATTAGCATATACTATTTTGGTTAATATTAATTTTGAAATATATAAATTATCTGCAAAAACAAACTAGCAAAAAACTTGCTTGCCAAAGCTTTAATTTATATATATATATATATATATATATACATATATTTTTTTTTTACTGAATAATTAAAAAATCTCACGAGTTAGCCTTGAAACTGCAGAATATCATTACCTTCCAGTTGAAGTACAAAGCTTTTTTATATGAATTGTTTTACATGTTAATGATTGTTTTCCCTTCACTGAATTCTTGCTGAATATGAGATTTATAACAATGCAGGAAAAGTGAGATTGATACAAACACAGATACAGCATGCTAGCATCTGATATCGTATTAACTAATTAACATCAGTTGGAAGTGTTAGTATTTGCTTGTGGTTAGAGGTGCATTAAAAAGTGGCAAAAAAAAAACTCAGTGACATAGCTTCCCTTACTATTTGCTCTTTCAACATTCTGCACCAAAGAAAGATGTGTAACCCTCCATGAATTCCTTGTTATTGATGCTTTAAAGACGTGTTTTGACTTGTAGTGGTGCTAAATTCTGCAAAAAAAAGGGTTTTACAAAATAGTTTAATATAAAATATAATGAAAAATAAGAAAACCACTCAAAGTCAAGGAGGTTTATATTATATAAATAATACATTTTAGGCAGAAACAGAGACGAAAAGTGTTTTAGTCTCTTTGGACATCCATCCTTTTAATACAATTCTTCTACAGAATTTACGTGGATTGTTTTATGTGTCAGTTAAATGCATGTCCATGGCCACACCTTCGATGAACACACAGCCAGTCAATATGTATTACTAACCTGCATAAAAAAACCCACCTACTAACATGTGACTGAGAGCACTGTAGTGTGTATATACACAAAAACATGTACACACAAAGCAGGATATTAAACACCCACACTAATTCAAACACTCAAGTAAGCAGTGATCACAGTTAGGATCCACCCTATTGTTCATCCATCTGTGTAAATACATTAACTCTGAAGTGTGACACAAGGGTGTGTGTGCGCGCAATACACATTCTTTCCTCAGTTTTCCTTGTTTTACATCTTTTTTTTTTTTTGCTGAGACCTAAAGGAGCCAAACTGTGCTGACTTCTTCCAGTAATCATACATAACTCTTTCTTTTGACCAATGAGACTGATATTTTTTGGAACAAGTCAAAACGACGCCACACATTTTGCTTCCAGAGGCAACAAGTTCAGAGTGTGACTGTGTCTGGGGGTGTTTGTGACATTTATCCTGGGAAAAACAAGCACGATAAAAGCTATATACCTTCTTTAAATAAGATTACACCTTAAAATAAAACATAAAAATCCCTTTAAAAATATTCAAATGTAGTTATTTATAGATATAAAACTGTAGGAAAACATTTTTGGTATCTTAACCATCTGCTGATCTGCAGACCAGTGTGTGAATGTGAAGTCCTAATTTGTTATTTTCCAGACTGATCCTAAAGTTTCAAGCTTCAAAGGATGTTTTTCTTTTTGTCACTCCTCCTAATAGACAAAAACGTTTGTCACAAGACAAAGGAATATGCAGAACTACAACCACATAAATACACATCCTGTCACAGACTATATTTACATGCACACATAAACTGATCCACATGCAAAAGTTACACTATGTATGGTGAAATAATTACACAAAGCTTAAACGCGTACCATAATTAGCTTTGTGTTTTAAAGTAAATTCCAGTGGCAATGCTGTGTGAATGAGGTTCCACAACCAAAACATCTTTTATAGGACAGAAGACAACGTGACACATCAGAGTTGGATTAATTTTATTCATGAATCAAGGGTAATTGTGACAATTTGATTTTTTATTGTTTTAAAATTGGAAAAAAAGAAGCCCAAATGTATTTTTAACATCTTTACAGTGAGAAAGGGGAAAAAGACAAAACCACATTATTCTCTATCTTGACTAAATGGTAAAAAACCTTTGGATCCTGCTTTCATATCCCTGCCTGAGAAGTCCACAAACAGTCTGCAGCACCTTTAAAAATAATTTAATACATTTTACCATAAAATAAGATAAGAATAGTGCAGGTACATTAATAATCTTGTGTCTGTTAGTTGCTTCAGGCTACTGTGACTGTGCAGTATATAATTCTGCAGGAAGTGTAACTCTGCAAGATTTTTATCTCCTGATGTGTTTAAACAAAAAATAATTGTCCTTTCTCTTTTTCATCTCTAGTTGCTAGCAGCTGGACAATCCCTCATGTATGTAAATGCATCATCACTGCAAAGTTTATACAAGAAAATCCATATTTTAAAAGAGCAAATATATATATACATATATTGCAGACTTTATGAAAGCAGACTTATGCATGCATCAGTGATTGGCCGTGTATGATGCAAAAGCAAACTTCCACACGTCTCTTTCAGAGTCCTGCTGTGTTCCTACATCCTTGTGAGGAGTTGGCTGACGGCCTGGCTCTCCAGGCCCTCCTCCTCTTCCAACACCTTCTTCTGGAACTCCTGCAGGAGGAAAAGCTGGAGTGTTTACAATAGTTCACATTGTAAATGATATCTAGTTTAGCTTTGAGCACACATGCTGGAAAGATCTTACGCTGACTTACAATGCCAGTAAAAACAGAAAATGAGGTGTGGGGTGTGGGGCGACTGAAAAACAAATAAAAAATATACTCCCCCCCACCCCCCCACCCCCCAAAAAAGTGAAAAAAAGTGTGTATTCTGTCTAACTGGTACTTGGGGAATAAGTTTGTCCTGCAACCATTGCCCAACAGACTGAAAGTGTCCTAAGGTAAAGGGAGGGAATTTGAAAAGACTGCTTTGCGCTGCAGTAACTGGGAAACATGAGAGGTATTGTGGCTGCAGAAGCTGTCACACTGTGGTGCTCCATCACATACTGTTAACAACTTCGGTATGGCAGGCATGACAAACAACAGCAGATGCTTGTTTTGACATCAACAGCTACAGTTAAGATACAGATCATGTGGAGGAAGGAGGGAACAGAGAGGCCCAGAGTGACCCTCCCATTCTTCCTCTTCTGTCTTCCTCCTCCACTGTATTTAAGCTATTCCAGATAATAAGGAAGACGTGGTGGGAATTTAGTGGAGCATAAAAGGGCAATCTATTATTTGTTTGTTTGAATAGTTTTGGACATTAAGTTTGCCTTTAAAAACATTCTGACTCTTCTCAGCATGAATTACATTTTTTCCCAGAAACGAGATTAAAATTTACATTGTTTAGGTATCTGGATATTTTTGTAACCAAATATTTTTTTTTTTTAAACATTCTGGGCCTAAACTAAACTGTGAGATTTGTCAAGATGTATCTAATGATGTTACAACATGTGAACATTATTTATAAAATGGCCAAAGTGGAGCGCTGGAGCACTTCTGCAGCTTCTGTTGTCTGAATCCACAAATTGGAGAATATTGGGTTTTAAAAAGGACCTTTTAATGTCTTCATTATAAACAAGAAGAATATAAAGAAAAAAATAACCTAACAAAATAGAGATGGAGAAAAAGAGAATGAGATGCCTGACCGTGTTTTTGTTTAATATTCCCTAAAAAGCCACGACCCTGCACTTCATTCAATGTTCAAATGTCAGAAAGTTTCTCAGGTTTAGTTTGATTTGTAATTGATTTCTAACTCACACCACCAGACCAACAACATCCTTGCCTAATCTCCACAACCTAAATCCAGTAAGTGGTAAAAAAGACTATCTTCACACCTTCACACTAGCACTGAATGGTGGACTGACTACCTGTACAGGTGAACTCCGCCTCTTGCTCAATGATTGCCGAGATAGACTCCAGCAGCCTGCAACCCTTCATTAAAATAAGCACTATGGATATTGGCAGGGTTGATGGTTTCAATCCAAAATATGTTCAGGATATTTTATGTACCGAATAGATCCCTCATGTCCTCAGGAGCAGATCTACACTGTTCCCAGAGTCAGAATCAAAAATGGAGAGGCAGTGTTGAGTTTTTATGCTCCTCAGATGTGCAGCAAACTCCCAGAAAGTTCTGTTGAAACTCTGTTTAAAAGCTGTTTAAAATCAAGATAAAAAGCTTGTTTGTTCGTTTGGTCTCTGCAATATACTTTAATGCTTTTATGAAATGTGCTTAACAAATAAACTTGCCTTGCCTTGTAATTATACAGCACTTTTCCAGTCATGTTGCCAACTCAAAGCGGGTTACACTACAGTAAGCGCTTTCTGACCCACACTCACCCTGATAGGCACATCAGGGGCAGCTTGCGGTATTTATTGTAAAATAATGATCTATCCATTCATTTTCCTCACTGCTTCATCCAGTTTAGGATCACAGGTAGCTGGAGTCATTCCCAGCAATCATCGGGTGATAGTAAGAGTACTGGACCGGACGCCAGTCCTTTCCAGGACCAACACAGATGGACGAACATGCTGACAAACACTATAATAGCCAAAGAAAGGAATGAGACAATAAAGCTCCACTGAACTTTCTATGGTTTATCAGGAAATCTAATTTCTAAAGGCATTATGTATTTTTGCCAACAAGAAGTGGGAAATTACTGTCATTAAATGCATCGTCTTTAGGTACTCTAAAAATAAAATGCACTCATTAACTTTGGTAGAAAAAGTATCCAATACAAGCAAGTTAGCCACTAAGAACCTTCATGAAACACAGAAAATGGCTCAATGGTGAAGCCACGGGTTAATTATGTGTGTCAACAGATAAAGTCTTCTCCTGCCAATCTTACCAGACTGTAATGTATCATGATATGCAACAAAATATTTCTCTGTCATTTTAGTTGGTGGTAGCCAAAGCTATTCATACAATATTAATGTGCTTTAAGGGGTAGTGAGTACAGCGAATCTCAAAGGAGCTGGACCCATTAGGGGGTTGGGAAGGAGAAAGGGTCTTTCTAAGTCTTAAAACATGATTTTATGTAAATAATGATGTGAATTAAAGATGTAAAAAGAGCCAAAGTTTTGTATTTCTGGGGTGTTTTGACTAAAGCATGTTAACTTATGAGAGAATATCTCTTTAGTGGATCACGACAGATTGTCTTTAAGATATTTTGCTTGACAGCTGAGATCTGAGCTTCAGTGGGATGATTGTCACAACCTTTGATGATAATAAATTGTATTATATGCATTTCATTGGGTCAGGGTTTGACATTCAGCTATGATTGTTAGGTTGCATGCCTTAAGCCACAGGACAGTCCCTGTGTGTGTTTTCTTGTCTCACCCTGAATCTCCGGAGTCTTGTCAGTCTGTCCTGGAGAGCTTTCTCTTGGCTCAGTGTCACTTCTGCTACATGATTGCGCCACTGTTGCTCCTTTTCCTTAAACACCAAAGAATAGTTTTAAATATGCACTTATCAATACAATTATTACATTATTAGGTGTGCAAGTTGGTTGCAACGGAGCAACAGCCCCTCTGACACACCAACCTACTGCAATTTAAACAGCAAAAATTGAAAAGATCTAATAAATTGCACACACATACAATTCATGCATTTACAAGTACTACATTGTGTATATCAGGATTCATTTTTACAGCTGCAGTCTTTAAGTTATCTGAGCAAATACCCACAATCCCTCACACTAATCAAATCAAAGTTTATTTATTTATTTATTTAAGAAGTGCTTTACATAATAAGATCAATTAAATAAGACACACATACAGACAACATGAAAAATAATTCCCCCTATTGCATTTGACAACTTGCAAATAGACACACAAAGACAGACAACCCCACCCCCACCTGTCTCTGACTCTACTAAATAGTGATTTAAAATGAAACATTTAAAAGTAAAAAGGAAGTCGGTAAAAACATCTGGCTCGGCACTGATGTTGATGTGAGAAAACAATAGTAACAGGATCCATCCACACCAGGAACCGGTGCCCCCAACGTCCATAGGGGCCGCCACCACAGGAACAACCCAGCACCTAGTCAAGCCATGCCGGGGTCCACACCACAACTGCAGGGCTGCGGCATCATCTAGCCAGAACAGGGCAATTCCTGCAGCACCAACCCCATGCCTCAGAAGCCCCAATGTGGAGGGTCCCTATGAGGAGAACACTGGAGTCTAAATGTGATAAAATACTTAAAAAACAATAAGAGCCAAATAGAACAATAATGCATATAAAGAACTAATTAAAATATTAATAAAGACATATATACATACATACATATATATATATATATATATATATATATATATATATAAAAAAAAAAATT
>JBAMIG010000025.1:6775166-6794659 GCA_037177335.1 Kiunga ballochi
AAACTTTAAATTATAGCTGCCATAAATTTATAATCACCTTTCATTTCAGTGCTTCTAGCAGTTTTTTGTGTAATAAATTGAGATAGCCAGTTCTGCAGAATGACTAAGACACAAGTTTTAGATCACAAGTGCCTGCAGGAAACATGTGCTTGTAGTTCATACAGTTCAGTGTCATAATACTAAAGGCTCAGACCAAACACTTAGTGAAGAACCCACAAAGATTACATAACTCTGTAATAGACTGCGGTATATTTTTTGTAATGCCTCAGACTTCTACAGTTAGAGATGGAAAATCCTGTAGGTCACAGATGCCTCTCTGGATTAAGGAGCACTCAGGGATTTCCAGTGCTCTTCTCCAGCTTCTGTCTGTGTTGCTATATTACAGTGGGAATATATACACAACAAACCACTATATAGTTTTTCTTTTTATTATTATTTTACTTTAGCCACAACTTGTTTGAAAAATATTAGGACAACAGGCTTTCAGTTTGTATAGCATTGGTGAATGTTTGGTAAAAAGATGACTTATCCTTCCCCTTGCATGTCTCGTAGTGTTAAAGCTGCTTGGCATGTCAGCAGGTCATCGGGAAAAATGTTTTCTTTTTGTACTTTGTTAAAGACTTTTGGAATAAAAATGATAAAACATTCGTCAATATATTTTCTTTAGTATGCTTTATTAACTATGCTGAGTTACAGTGGAAGATAGCTTCATATCTTTATTTTGTTTCTTGTGCTAGCTGTAGTAGCATTTGGATTAGCTCTCGAGAGCTACGCTAGCAGCTACTTTCTCCATATAAAACAACTCAAAGTAGGCTATTCAGATATGAATGGAAAATCTTTTCATTAAATAATGAGGCAAAAGATTTGGCACACCTAATTATTCATAACAACTGAGTAGGTGTGTTAAATGTTTTGCTTTATGTGTTGGAAAGTGTGGTTTTGTTTTATTTTTTTGGTCTTTTAAAAGCAGAAGACCACATGCTTAGTTAATCCTTCTTAGATCAGTCTTAGCAGCAGTGCAGATCTTTTCAGTGACTGTGACCCAAGGCTATTTCATTTCAAAAGCACATAATCTTCTAGTTTTAAACAGTTATAGCCTACCAGAAAAAATAGTACTAGCAGGATGATTTCTCTTGAGTGAGAGTTATGGCTTTGCTTTATTTTTTAAGCCATAAAAAACACAATATACTTTTACTCTAATCACAAATCTCAGTGCTCTGCAGTAACTTCAGAGGTATTTGATAATAACTGACTCATGTAGTCAATCACGTTGCATTTGATGTGATTCTGTAAGAGGTCATAATTTTATTTTCTTCTCTGGAGTTCTCCTGTTTAGTGACATATTTTCCAGGTGAAAGCTTATTTGGAACGCCTGTTGTTTTTTGGCAATTTGCTGCTTTCCTGCCATTTTTCTCAAATCTTCGTTCAGAGATGGGATATGTTCTTTTCTTTGCAATGTTTTCATTAAATTGGACCCTATGTAGCATACTACATAAGAAAAAAAAAAACATCAATGTATTTCCTAAATTTTACACATAAGTTCAGCAACTGCTTCTTTGATGCATTTCCAGCTCCTAATACTAAAACCAATAGCTTTAATTAAAGTTTAAAACATCTGATCAGACCCAGAGTTTAATGAATGACTATAGATTAACCTACTTACTGGCCATAACTCATAATCTAGCACTAGCTGAACTGTGAAGTCATTGTGCAAAGAATAAGAATAGTTATTGACACATTTTGTAATTGTGATTTATCATGGAAATACAAAAGCTAATCATATTCTTCAATCAATAATACTCAGCTTGTGGTTTTTGGATCTCTAACCATGTAGAAGCATTGTAATGACTGATTGTTTAATAAATGGTATTGATTCAAAAATGTTTTCCAAAGCTTATTCTCTCATTTAGTTATTTTTTACATTAACTAATCCCTCATGTCATGTGTGATATTAGGCATAAGGTATTAACCACGTATCCTTCCCTTTAGTGGGACAACACAAAACATACTTCCACAGTTATAAGTTTTCTTTTAATTTTTCTCTTGTTCGTACCATCCTCCATACATCCATAAAAATATTTTGAATATAATGTATCATGACATACAATGCAGCAGCATAGCTCACTGATGTAATTTTTTAGTGATAATGAGAGAGCAGTGGATCTCTATGACACTGGAGAACTGTACAAGGGTTAGACATAGAGACAATATATCAGCAATAGAACAGGTCATCAAGTTAAAATGGAAAGTGTTGATGAAGTTTTATGCAATAGAATAAATCTATCTAAATGTCCCACATTGTCCAATAATCAACAATCCATTACACATTTCTCCTCTTAGTCACTCTACAATGCCTTCCTATTAAATTCATATTATAAATGTAAGATTCTTCTTCTTATCACCTACACAACCCCTCATAGTCTAGATCCATCTGGTTATTCCTACAAGAACTCCTTGCTGTCAGCCTCAGAAAAGGAAGTAGAACCTGTATTTTTTACGGTTCTCTAATGCAGCACCACCTTCCAGTTTGGGTCAGCAGTTCAACATCTTATTCTGCTTTTATTGCCAAATTAAATCCTCACCCCCTTCAGAGCATCTTCTTGATTAATTGACCTTTTCATGATGACTTATTTAGACTTTTGTTTTTGTTGTCTTGTTGCTTCCGTGCTACTGGAAAAGGTTTTCATGAGTTTTGTTCTTTTAATTCTTATTGGCTGATTCTTATTTTGGAAAAACAACAACAAACAAAATGCATTTAAAATTTTTTAGCTGACGCATTGTTGAGTTGTTGATTACTTAACTTTTTCTAAAAGGTTTTAATTTAATAAAACAGAGTGAGTGAGGACAGGCAGCAGAGGTCCACAAACTGTTTTGAAGCTCCAGTCGCCTCATTCATTATAAATGGAAACATGCAGCTGTAGAGCGGTTCCTTTTGTTCCAGAAAACAAGGATTAAGGGGAACTCGGCACATTAAACACTTATGTGGAGGGCTCCTGATCGTGCAGCAGTATGTTGCCAGCTGAGAATGCTGCTCCGCTTTTCAACATTGATTCAGGTTTGAAAGCATTTCATTCTGCATGGCTGAGATCTTTCTCAGGCATTTTAATAGTTTATAGGTCTGACTTTTAACAAGGCTGTTGTATCACATCATTTTTCTTTTCAAGCATTTTTTTTGTAAACTTGACTGTTTTGTTGATATCATTGTCCTGTTGCATGACCAGAGTAGCCCAAAGCTGAGCACTCAGACTGATGCCCTCACATTGGACTCGAGAGTACTTTGGTATATAGAGTTCATTGTCACAAACTGCCCACATCCTGTGGCTACAAATCATCACCCCTTCATCAGCTTGACAGCTAATACAACGTGCTCCGGTTTTGCCATAAAAGCTTGATCATCATAAAATAACAAAGGGGTACAGCAAGTATTGAAAACGGAAGTAAAAGGCTGTTGAGGACGTATCAATATGTAAATGTATTGGTAGTGTTACAAACAGAATATAACAAGCCTTATTGAACCTGATCATTATTTAACTTTAAGCTCTGTTTATTCTAAACTTTGGTTCAGGAACCTCTGACTGTCTAAGCATAAATCCAGAAACATCCATCTATGAAAGTACAGCTCTATTTGCCATGCAACAGCATAAAAATGATCGTAACATTATATAACTCATAATTTGGTCTACAATGTGAGCAGATCAAAACTGATTTTTTCAGATGGGTTGCATTATTCAGTAAACAAATGTAAAAGGGGCAAACTTATTTGCAGTCTCATCTTTGGCACCACACTAGCTCTATGTGGGTATTTGTTAGTGGAATATTTCCAGCCTTAGAAAATATGGGTGTTTATTTTTATTCAAAGGAAGAAACAAAAACAGCTCATGAAACCAGGTGATAGCAAAACTTGATGAACATGGAGCCCATGAGGAAAAATAAATATCTGCAATTTCTTTAATCCTCTCCAGTCATTGGCAGAAGTTTCTTTCCCAAAGTAATAAATGAACTTGCTGTGCGTAACACCATAAATGTAGAACCAGCAGTGAGACGGTAAAAATTTAAATGCTAATAAGTCTCATTTTTGCCTTTTTGGTTTTACAGTGATTAGAATTTGGGCTTAATATCAGCTGTAATGTTTGAGCCCTGGAGCTCAACTACTTACCAAGTTCCCTGCCAAAATATTTACGGCAACTGTTGTTACCATGTCCTTTCTCTCTTTGCTCTGTGGCAACACCAGTCAAGGCACATAGAAAGTCTAACTGTGAAGCACCTTTGTAGCCCAGCTCTGTATCATAGTCTCAAAGCAAGTTCATAGCATGTTTCATTCCTTTTTTTTAAACATTATTTGCTTTTGAAGAAGATTTCTTTCAATAAATAACACAAATATATTCATACATCAGTTTTAGATAGATAAACATGTATAAACTACATGCATTTCATATAATTTAAATAACTTATATATACAGTTCTGCCTCACACAACCACTCTTCTTCTTTGCAATGAAGTTCTTCCAAATCAGTAGTGCTGAACCAGCTTGCAGCACATACATATGAAATATCATTTAAATGGACCTATGATTTCTTCAGCAGAATATCCACCATGACACAGAATCCTGTGGTGGGAAGCACTGTGTACAAGAAAATAAATCCAATACAGGAAGTAGTAGTCCAAAAGATAGTCCCCAGGTAAACTTATGTTAACGTGGCCGCTTTCTTGACAGTGCACAGACACAAGAAGAGTTAATGCGTATAAACCCCCAGGTCATGGAGTTACGAATCTTTATTAGCGCTCGGACAAATGTCTGCCCCGTCTTGCACTGCGAGTTCCATCTCTTTGCATCAATGCCCCTGCAGGCTCCTTTGAACGTCGTAGGGGTCGAACAGCGTGTCTCATAAAAGTATTGTTTCATGTTCTGCATGGTAGGGACTTGAAATGTGGACATAACAGTCACAGGTCGCCCCTTAATGTCCACCGCATGGGTTTTATCCGTCACCCATCGACTCTCGCTGTCGCAAACAGAATACTCCCCTCGGTAGCTCTTGTGTTCAGCGTAGCGCTTCTTTCGTGTTTTGTTTCGAGCTGCCACGCCATCTGCTTCAGTGCTCACAAAATCATCTGTGAGGTATAAAGGCGGCGGCTGTAGCGGCGGCCGGTCGCTCAACAGCACCCGAGCCGAACTGTACCGCTTGTGCTTCCTAAAAAGGTCCAAGTTCAACAGCACTCCCTGTTGGTCAACCATTCCATCACTGCGACCCTCTTCCCCCCATTGATCTCCATCAACCTGGTCCTCCATAGAAAAGCTCATGAGAGGAGGAAGTGTGTCCTGTGGTTTTGTGTCCCTGTTTTTTCCTTGTTGGCTTTGGTTCCCCCTGCTCTTCCCTCTGGTTAGGTCAGCCTGAAGCAACTGGATAATGAGAGAGTTTAAAGGATCAGGACTCGGTTGTTGTTGTCCCTGGTGACTGCTGTCCATGTTGGTTCCCTGGATACCATAAAGGTACACAAGGACCATCACATACAGCAGGATGGACATCACTAGATTCACCTGTAAGATCTGCAAAGACAGAAAGAGAGACACTTTTACAAGAGGGTACAATAGCAGCTGAGGCCTGATTTTGAGGATCAGGATCACAGGATATTTCTGAGTATAAAATTAACAGTTATGTGAATAATACAAAAAAAATCTATACATCTCAGCAGGTCTCAGTTTGCATGTTAAATGTCAACATTTATACCAGTTTTATTAGGAACAAAGACGTTTGTTTAAAGGATTACAAGGAGAAAGCTTATTTTCTCAGTAATACTGTATGTAATACAATGTCTTTTAGACTGACGACACCATAGAAGAGGTGGCTAAGCTTAATGTAAAGCATCACATTTGGTAAAAACAAAACATGTTTATATCAGCTTGAAACAAAGGAAATATCAGCAGAATTAAACCTGTTTGACTTAAAATTGCAGTTGCAACTCGCATTACATACTTTTCTTCTCTAAAAGATCATGACATGGACGTCTGAGCCATTTAAAAAGGTTTTTGCTAAATTAATCAGCATTTTAGGTGTTTTTTTCACTAACTCTTCAGATTTAATGCCTAACTTGCATCTCTAGATAAGAAAACTTTTATCATACCAAGTCAGTAAAATTAGCATGTTTTTTCCTTTTCAAAATAGTGGAATTTTTTCTAAGCTATCTGTTCTAATTTTTGCTCTAATACATATGATATATTTATATGCTTGTGAGGGCTTTATTATTATAGATATATTCTCTGTAATTAAACACAAAAGTATGATCTGGACTTGAGTTATCAAAATGAAAATACTCCCTTAACTAAACTATTTGCAGTTATTCTGACACAGCCCATCTTCACCTAAATCACCTCAATCATCTCCAAATAATACTAAATTAACCCAAGAATTTATTAGTTCTGCATCTGTGTTTGGTAGGGCAGGCGCAGCTGATGTGTGTACTTCTGTTCACAGCACAAACTCAGTGAGAAACTCCTGAAATCCAGAAACACATAATCAATCAAAAAGGAGTCCTCCCGCATAACCACGCTACATTAGGAGGTGCATGTCAAATCTGGAACAGGAGCGCATCAAGCCTTTGTGGACTAAAATGGAGGATATGCCGTTGCTGAATAGATGCAGATGCTGCACAAATACAAATCCAGCTTTAAAGAAACTAAAAACTAAAAGAAGAGTTTTACAATTTATCTCTGATCATCAGCTTCTGTGCACGCATCAATGGACCCATCAAAACCCATCAGACAATGTATGGTTAAATATTGAACATTCGTTATTCAGATTCCTGACCTACTTTTCCTCTGTTAGACAGTAAAAGAGCATCTTGTTAAAACAAACATGAACTATTTAAACGTATGTTAAACAACCCAGATTTTCACTGACAATAAAAATTAATCGCTCGATTCATTCATATAGCTAGAAATGTGAATATAAACATAGGAAACTTTTAATAACTTTATGTTTTACAGACATCAGGAGCCTATTGACAATGGTTATTTTGTTGTTTGTGTTATATTTTGCAAGCATGCAGAGCACACATGTAAAAAAAAAAGCCAAATTGTTGTGTTTACTTTTATTAAGCCTGGGGTTCTTACTTATTGTGGACAGCTGAGAGAGAAAACCAGTAGGGCTTCATTAAGTTAGTAGATTGAGTCTTAAAAAGTTAAAGATGAGTTTTTTTTCCTATTAGTTTGTTTAAATAAAATGCTCAGTCTGGCAGCTGTCACTCGTGTTTTATTTCGTGTTGAGCACAATGGATGCAGGAATATTGCCCACGTGTCTATGGTCGCCCGAAGCCCAGCACAGGTCAAGGCATTGTTATGCACCCTGTGCAGAAAATAACACAAAACTATCAAATGCAAGCAATCCAGCAGCAATTATTACATAACCCTTTTCATTAAAGCAGACCACCTGAAATTTTCCTGCCTGGGAATAATAAAAAAAAAGTGTGATTCTGATTTATTGCAGCAAAATGCTGAATTTGGCAACTTCAAGTAAATACCTAACTTTAATCAACAAAGTCAAAGAAATAAATTGTTGGTATGTGATGTGAATAAAAGCTGTAATTTTAATACCACATCTGGAGTTTTTATATAAAGTCATCCTTGAGAATGTGCAAAAAAATTACATACTGAGTTTGAAATTGAATAATTTTACATTTGAATGTGTTTATCTCAGTGTTAAATCTAAAAGTGTAGCCATGAACATGTTGCAACATGTGCATTAAGCACCTTTGTGGTAAAAACAGCATCACAAAAACAAATTATTTCCCCCTCCTGCTGCGAAAATCAATGCCATAAAGTCCAATATGAGTTTCATAATGCTGACACTCAAAGTAGGTGGCATTGCCTTATAGTGGTAACTTTCACTGTTTGCAGGTGTGGTTTTGAGATGGCTTGTGGTGGTTTCCTGTTTCTTTCCATGTTTTAGAAACAAATGTATGCATAAAAACACCCTGAGAATACTGTCCTTCATATTACACAAGCAGTTTAGGAATGCAGTTTTAATATAATTTCTTTATTGTAATTACTCAGGAGAAAAATGTTGTCCTGTTTGTAGTATAGTGGGTTATTTTTCTTTTAAAGTCTACAATGACAACAGGTGTTAGTTAGAGTTCAGAAAAGTCATAGTCAGAAAGTGAAAAAAATTACACATGCATGCTTTTACTTCCCAGAAGTAACAATAAAACTATTTAATTAGCTGTCAAAATTCTTCTTTGAACTAATCTGGATCATCTTCTTAATAATCAACACATAATCCCCAGGTAACAGTATGCGCACAAATACCTGCAGGCCTCTGGTTGTGTAATATTAGAAACATTGAAACCTATCAGGGAATTTGAGACTTCTGTGAACAAAAAATTGTTTATTCTTAACTGGAAATTGATCATTTTGACTGTTATGGTATTTTTCCAAGGCTTTATTTAATTAGACTCTAAATTTAATCCAATTCAATTGATTCAACATTTAAATTAGGCTTTTCCTGTTTCATTGCTTGTTTACTTTGAGTTTTTATTTGGTTAGGTTCAGGCAGCATGGCTTGACTTAAACTATATCCTCTTACTAAGTACAGTGTATCTTAATGGAAGTAAGACATACAGCAAAAAAATAAATAAAAAATAAACAAACCACATACATACACAAACACAGTCCAGGTAACTAATGTAGCGTCCATCATGTTCAGACTTTGATGGGAAAATGTCCAAATATGAGTCCATCTGTATAAGATTTTCATATTTTTATGTGAGAACAGGCTGGCAAACTTGTTGATTTGAGCTATAAACAAATGTTTTAGGAGAAGAATTTGTCAAAACACCAAAACTAAGTTTTGATGTATGATGAGAATGTGTGCATTTAGTGTATAACTAAAATAATCCATCTATTTATGACACACTTTCAATATGGCAGTTTAATTCTAAAGACTAAATTATCATTTTTGTCTTTATTGAAAACTGATTGGTTGTACTGTTCACAAACATAACAGCACATACATATAAGGGCAATTAACAGGAGGGTAGCTTTTATTTTACTCTTTAAATGGCAAGAAAGAGTTGAAGAATCTTTGACTGGGGGACTTAAAGAAGATATTGTTGGCTAGTCTTCTTTTCGGAGAAAAATGTAGCTTTTTAAACAGTGACACAGGAATCAATATGTGTTCTTTTAAGGTATTTCAGCCTATATTTCTGTTTCAGCTGTACAAAACTTGGTGGTTGTGAGATGATTAACTGCATGCTAAATGTTAAAAAGACATCCACAATCATGGTATAACTGTATTTTTGCCCAACAACAATTTTCTTTATCAGTGTCAAGTTACTGACCCGCTTCAAATAAGCGATCAATTTATGTGCTTTAAAAAAAAGTGGTGTCTGGTTATTGCCTGAAAATCACCTGGAAATGAAAAACTTTTGAAGGTAGTGTGCAACAATTCAAATTCTACATGCACAGAAGGGAAGCTAACCTTAAGATGACAATCCTTGGTGCAAAGTGCACAGAAAAGCAACAGAAACCTGAATGGACATACGTTTTTTCTTTTTTTTTCTGGTATTTATAAAAAAAACTGATTCTGAGCATGATGAATACCTTCATGAGTAAATGCATGTTGTCAATAATTATCATTATTAAATTACTATTTTCAGACAAGAAGAAACATTTGGAGTTGTCAGGAGTTTCCGAACATTCCTAACATTTATCAACGCACCTTGGATTCTGGACAGGAAACGTTTAACTCTTCTTGTTTTCCAGTCTGCAGTGTTGTTTTGTTTTGGTGATCGTGTTCTCTCTCTCCCTAAAGTTGGATATTAAGCGTGTCTACAGGAAACTAATCGTATGCTTCTTATTCCTGTGCCTAACGCTTAAATAGACAAATGTGCAGAGAAAATAGATTTTTCACGTGGCATTCAGATGGTACTTTGGCCCAAATATAGTCACAAAGCTGGGTGAAACTGGAGTTGAGGGTTTTGAAGCTTGGTCACCTGGCACATCTAAAATGCCTCATGTGACTTCCATTAATTTACCATGAATATTGGCTTAATGTTGTCTGGCATCATCTATTTCTAATGAATCAGGAATGTTAATTTTATTCATTCCAGAGATGGTCTCTGGCCAGAAATATGCCAAAATGATAAACAGTACAATAAACAAACCGAATCTATGCCCTACAATCACACAATCAGCTTCAGACACCCGACAGACTGACTCCTCTCTCACAAGAAGCACAGAAGGACTTTGCAGCCATAAGAAAGATTTACATGTAAACATTCCCCTTTAAAAGGTTTGTACTGATAGAAGTCACTGAGAGGTAGTTTCAGCAGGTTTAAACTGAATGGACTGCCATCAATATTAATTTAAATATTGATAAATCTTAGTTTTGTAGTGGAATGACTGAGAATACCCTAATCACCTTCTAATATATACTGGTCTTCCAACCCTAAGTGAAATGGATGTAACATTTCTTGTGTTTCTTTTAACTTGAACTAAACTTTTAGTATGATCAGAATTTAGCACCATACAGTCTCACATACACAATGCAGTTAGACGGAGAAACAAATCAAGATTTGCTTTTTCTTTTCCACAAAAAAACCCCCAAAAGATATAATGAATCATTTCAGCTTATGTTTGTGGAAATGCTCTGACCTTTTCACCCGTAGGAACAAACCACCTCACACTTCGGGAAGTTTTAGAAATAAGTCATGTGCATTAAGCAAAGATGCTATCCTTTTATGCCTCAAGCTTTTAATTTGACTTTGATTAACCATCACTGACACTCTTACACACTTAACATCCTAAGACTAAAAAAGTTCTCTTGCTTAAATGTTTAAAGCAGTAGATAATCTTGTTTGTAGTATTGTAAAGAGAAGAGGATCAAAATGATGAAATGGGATTAAAAGATAAAAAGAGGACTAAATAAAGACATGAAAACTGAGTGATAAATCTTTTAATATCAAAATTAATAGTGCATTTCTATTAGATAGCTAAGTTCTGATTGGCTTTTAGCTTTCACTTGCAAAAGCGTTAAAAAATAAAAGTATTGGACATAGTGACACAAATGCAAAAGTAGTCTGAGGTGCCTCAGACTACTTTATCCTTAAACTTTAACACACTCGTGTGGAACAAGACAGAAAAGCTGAAAAGAGGCTTTGAGTTACAAGCTGCTCCCCTATGAGGGCACTACTGGAATTAGGCACTTTCTGATTGTCCAACCACCGATTGTCCAATATGACAAAACAAGTGGTTAAATCTAAAGGGTGACACTTTTTACCTGGTCCCACAACCCTTTGACAGACACTGTCAAGAAGCTTCAAGGAAAAGTGTGGCACAAATCCTAAAAGGCTGCAGTTTTTTGCTCTGTGCTCCTTAAATGAAGCTTCAACTTACTGAATAAAACCACACAGAGCAACAAGTCTCCTTCCAAAATGTGCAAAGGTCAGAAAAACCATCTATTCATTCATGTCCACAGACCTTATAAGCACTGGGGCTTTATATCCTAACAGAAATGAAAAGAAAACACAAATAAATTCCTGTCTTGTTTATGCCTGTGCTATTTTATTTTGATATCACATGGAGTGGTGACTGATTCAAGTTGATGCACCTTTTCAGTCGCAGTTAAGTCGTATGAGACTATGTATGTCTATATTTTAATTAAAAAGGAGATGTACTGATACTTAGCTGGTTGTAGAGCATTTAAATACCATTTAGGACTGAAAGATGATTATTTAATAACATTAATGCTGTTAGCGGAGGAGGAAATGGAGCAGACAAAGAGCAAAATATCATCCATCACAAGACTGATAATAAATTGGAGGCTTTTCAGGTCCAATCTGAATGATAACAGAAGATATTGGCGGCAGCTACGCGCCAAAATAAAAAGAAAATTAGATTCTTATTGTCGGGGGAACAAATGTTTGCATACGCTGTCAAAACATCATATATCAAGATAACAAGTTAAGAGTCCAGCCCAGTTATAACCTCCATGTGTTACGCTCACAATGCAGTCAAAGGAGGCGTTTATCACAAATAAAGTCCCAACATGGACTTTGACATAGGACAACGAATATTTCAAATGCTTAGCCGAGTAAGTAATCTGTACAAAACTTGACGTGTCTCATCCCATATCATTACTCATCACATTCTGATGCTGCCACCAGCTAATGATAATCTGCGTGACTTGTCTTGTGTAACACTACAAGACAAGCAAAAAAGGTAAATCAAACACCTGTTGCTATGGCAACGGAGTGCCTGCCATTTAAAAATGCATTCCCATGGCTGTTACTTTATACACATTGTGTTTGAACCAAACCTGTCAAAGGGAATTTGTGCCATTTACTCCACTCTTTGTGGGACACTTCCTGACAAGTAGAGGACGAAATGCCGTTCAAATCTTTCTAAAAGGACAACCCGTGAACGCAGCCCTCTCACCATGAAACATGGGTTGCTCATATTTGCATTAAAATACAGCAGATCTGCACTAAATTGTAACACATTACATGCAGTCAAATTAATGGGTGTATGAGGGGACGACAGGGCCTGGGTGAGTCCAAGCTGTCAACATTTCTTTAAATTCATTAATTAATTTCTATTAAATAAACTTTTCTCATCTATGTGATCAATAATAATTTTTTAATGACAGTCAGAAAAATAAAAATACAGTTCCTTCATATCTGACCCTGGCCTCTTTCATAAGTGCTACTGAAAAGTATAAATATCCAGTCTTGTATAAAGTTATCTCTATTTGGAGTTTTGTCGCATTTCATCTAACTTTTACTTCCCAGAGAGGATTCTGAGCAAGATGAGGCAGGATGCAGAAAGACCAACAAAAGACCCAAAAAATATATCAATGTAAAAAACACATCATTGTGTCAGTTTCAACTCCAACCCAACTCCTCCATTACCACAGCGTGCTGCGTGTGACATGACGTCTTTGCAGGCAGGTCACTCAAGAAGCCTTTGCCACCATCCATCACCAGCACCCAGACTCTGTCTCTGTCCTAATCTCTTCCTCTGTACCTGTAATCACTCCAACAATTTCAGTGACATTTAATTGTCAAACCAAAAGGTTTAAAAATCATACATTGCCAATAACCAAGATGTCGAGACAGATAATGTTCCTCAAATTCCCACTTCAGTCGTGGCACAGACAGGTACTTCTGTTCGCTCTAGCACTGCTCTGCAGCATCCATAGTGAAACTCCTTCAGATGGTCCGGGAAAGACGACTCCCTAAATCACATATGCATGTGTAACAAATACACTAAGTGTCCTGAAACTGGTAGAAATCAACTACCAAACTTTACTGTATATGAAATTGGTTTCTTTTCTTCCCTCCAGAATCTCTTGAGGACTCATCTCTTCCAGGAACACTCCTAACTCCTAACACCACTAACAAGACTTACTCCCACTTACTTTGTTCTTCTTTACCGGTCCTTTAAATAGAGTTAATACGCAATGCTTAGACCAGGTTCCAACTGAGCTGAGGGTTGAACGCAGTAAAGTCAAATGTTTCTCATAAACTGGTTGAATGGTGAAGTATAGCCTTCACAAATTCTTGTTTTACATGTTAAAGTCACAAAAGCAGTTCTTAGCTAGTCAATAAATTGTGCCAATCTCTTCCATTTATTTATTTTTTTTATTAACTGTAATAAGAGAAAAAAACCTTTAGTGTAAACACAAGTTACAGAACAATTATATTAGTTTAGTACTATACCCACACACACTATACACATCCTGTATGTGTACAGCCATCACTCAGGTTGTCTCTCCCTCCCCCCCGTCATGTTCAAAGTAAGTGTGTTAATTATTCCTTTAGAGAACAAAGCTAGGAAAATTACTGAGATCATCACTGCCTCTCCACACTCACTGAAGCAATTAATCTGGTACAAGCCTGTGTTGAAAACTGATGCATGCAGATATGCACAACACATATGCTGCAAAACTGTGAGGACAGTTACAGCATAGGTGGAAACAAAATGTATAAGTACCATGTGGTTTTCTCATAAAGAATGTGACTTTTGGAATTTGTGAGAGGCTTAGAGCTTATGTAGTAGCAACAGACTAACACCCTCTGATCTTGTAACACCTGAGGGATTGATGCAGATAATCAGCTTGGGGATGGTAGCGTCTTAGCAGGAGCACACACTGGTTTTGATTTACTGCCTGTGACACTGTGACAGTGAAAATACAGCCATGAATGCAAGCAAGCATATAGTTCTGTAGTGTAATGATCAGCTTTGAGGACCCATTTCACTGGTTCTAATGCTGGTATTAGTACAGTCCTCATTTCTTTCAAAACATTATTGAAATGATTAGTCCAGAACAAGCTAATAATCTCTTATATTCCATCCTTTGCAATCTAACCTTTAGCTCATTTAAAACATGTTCTGTTGGAAATCAGCACATTGATGGTTGTCCAGTCATTCTTCAGTTGTTGAAACAATAAAAAACAAATTGAGAGCAAAAATGAGCAAACATTAAAGTACATGTCAGCAAGTTCTGCATGATGTATCCTTGTTTGACACAGCTTATTTGTTTACCTATGCTTAAGAGGAAAAAAGCACTGGTGGGAGATGATAAACTCTTTTATACAGGAGACGGAAACCTTGAAAAACAAACAAAACATTTGGGTCTTTCAATACAGAGTTTTTACTTTTTTTATTTAATCAAAAAAAGTACCCTGATAATATCTGGGACAGGTTCCAGCCCGTGTCCCTGAATTGGATTAAACGGTATAGAAAATGAATGATGGAAAACAGGAAGAAATCTCCATTTCAAATGCGTTGTATTGCTGAAATATGAAAGGCATTCCCTACTGGAAGCCTCTAAAACCTGTATATATGGTACCTTCCAGCAGTGATTGTGGTGTGCAGTTCCTGAAGCACTTAATGCACCTCCATACATTTAGAGGCAGGGTTTTGAAATAACAAGACACAAAGCCAGATTATTCATTTCATGTTCACAAATAGCTGCTACTTTTCATTTTTTTAGCTTTAACCTGTATTTCTCAATAACATGCTGAACTGTGCTCACAGATATCTATCTACAATTTATTTACAAATATCCAGTGCACATATTCATATTTAATAAAATGGGACTCCCTAGATGCTACCAAGCTTATAAACAGAGGCCCCATAAACATACATTATCGATAATAAATAACACCCTACCAACCTATTTTCTACCTGAGACACGCAACATCATCCCAATACAATTTGAATACTTCAGATAATTAATCAAAACTCAGTTAATAAACATATACCTCTTTTACTAAATTTAGCCTACTTGGTTGGAACCAGACATTCAAGGTTTAAACGTGTATGTAATTTAATAGCAATTTGTTTTATTTTTTTTTATTAAATATACAGATATGTCAATTATTTTATTATGATATCAATCTCATTCCATATATGTGGACCTTTGCATGTCACACTAAAACTTGTGCGTTTCAGTTTTTGTTTTTTTACCTTTTAGGAGTTGTTTTCCCCTCGTGTTTGTCTATGAGTGGAGCGATAGATTGGAATGAGCTGACAAAGTCCGCCATTGAGTCCAAATACTACATTGTATATTATACACGAAAAATGTTTTTTTTTTGCTTTTTTTTTAAATACATTGCTATATTATGTTGCTTGCAAACGGAGCTGTCCTCATGTTCTCTAAATATGTTGTTATTATATTATATACTGATGACTGAATGCTGTTTATTTTTCTGAAATCGCTCCACAGTTAATGTACACAGGTGTTTTACAGTTTTTTCACTTACTGAACTTCTGCCTTTACTTTTTATAAACAATCACATATATCATGATTTTTGATCTGATGGTAAATTACTGCTATGTTGCGAGTTGCAAACTGTTTTAGCTGTCACAATCGTTCTGAGACATTACCAACATCAGATTTAAGGTTAATGGTTTTGATTAATAAAAAAAAGTCCATTTAAACAGTTACAATGATGTGTTTTTTTCTGTTGTGAAAAAATGCTGGTTTATAAAGATCTCTTGATCAACACATTTTGTATTCATTTACTGCTTTTAAAATAATACCACCAGTTTTTAGAATTAGAGTTTATTTTATGCTTTGGATTTTATAGATAATCTTATATAACACAACAACAGTTGCACCAACTATGTGCCTCGTGGTAAAACTGGTTTCTATAAAGTACTTCCAATGACTACATTAATAGACAACAAAAGGTGTGCTTATGATTTTAATACACAAATAAATTAAATCATTAATAGTGTACTTCTAATTTATTTTTCATTTATTTTTTTAATTCAGGATTGTGTATGTTTGTCAAACATTTAACTGTGCCAAATAACTGACTACTGACTGTTTGAATTATGAACAATGTGGAAACTACAGAACTGGAGGCCAATTCAAACAAACTGGAAACCACAATAACAACCAAAAGATTTTCAGGAAATTTGTCCGTAAACAAACAGATTACATAACACATCCAGTAAAAGCTACTTCATAAATGTGAAAAAAAGCAGTAGAGAGGTGAAACTTAATGCTTTCAATGACTACTTTCTATACAGAGCTTTGTACAAACAAATGTTACCACCTGAATTTAACCAAGCAAACAAATACAAACTATATATAATCTTAGCTGATGCAATGACTAATTTCCTAAAACACCCAATGTGGAAAGAGACATCCCAATGCCATGATGTTAGGTCATGTTCACACTGCTCCTGTATGGTCCACTATAAATGGATGTTGGTCCACTACCGGTTAGAGTATGATTTGTTTGGATACGGACCAAAGAAATGCACTATCCAGTGATGTGTGCCAAAACACACAAAAAAAGCAACAAGGAAAAAATAAATACTCTATTACTCTCCCAAGAGAAACTAACAAGAATATATTTTTTAAATTAAATTAAGAATATATATATATACAGTATATATATATATATATAAGTATTACACAAGATTGAAAGAATAATAATGATGAAAAAGATCAAATAAGCAGTAGCAGCTATTAGTATGGCAGCACGGAAGTCCATACATTTGTGTACATATGTAATAGAGTGTGTATATGAATAAATCAGTTAGTTGTGTGAGTCTGTTGCAAGTCTGGATTTTTTATTCAGGTGCTTCACACCTCACCTCTGTGAGGTGTTAAAGAGCTGCATGGCATGAGGGAGGAATGCTTTTCTGAGCCTGTCAGGGAGTTTTTTGACCATGCTGGTTCCCGTGCTGGTTTGGAGTCAGAGCCAGATTAGGCACTGTTTTAATTTGTTTTTGTTTTTTTTTGACAGCCTAAACACCGGCTACTGGTTCTCAAAACTGGTTCAATCCAGGCACCAAGTCTTTGCCGGGCCAGAGTTAAGAACCGGTTCACACAGCTTAATTTGCAGCTGGAGGCAAGGTTACCTTTTCATATTAATAGCATTGAAACCTGAACCCACATCTTAATAAAGCAAATAAATTGATTATAAGAACAAGCAGAGTTGGTCGGAGGAGGAGACTTGCTATTTTCTGGCTTTATGGTGGTCTGCGGAGATTCAAGGTAAATTAAACTGCACAAATTGGGCAAGGTCTGCGTCCAAGCAGCTGCAGCTACGAACAGCGCTTCAACCAGCTGATCAACAAGCGATTAAAGCTCAAAAAGGTTTCAAAAAGCAGAAGAGGAAGCTCAGGTGCAGCGGTAACAGCGATCGAAAAGCAACCCGCATTTTTCCAATCCTATTTCTGATCCTGGTGACGGCCGGTGAAATAAACAACCTGGTTGAGTTAATCCTCTTTGTCATGGTGGATGATACCAGTGAAAACTCATTACTTCAACACTACAGAGTCGGGTAAAAGTTGCCGTTATAGCGTTACTCATATGCAACTGGAGGACGCTGTGACATTCTTAATATTACGCGTGTAAACACAATTTAGATTACATAGTCACGCAGAACCAACTAGGCTCTTCGGGTGGTTCTTCGAAGACACTGGATTTGAACCAGCTAAACTCTGAAACTGATTTCAGACTGTCCAGTGCAGAGCCAACCACCACCAGTTTGTCAAGGCGTGCAGCTAGATTTTTTAACCAGGTGAGATTCAACTCCCATCTCAATTAGTTTGTCTTTGAAGATCCGAGGCTACACGGTAGCCAGTGTTGTAGTTCAAGAATGTCATTCTCACAGCAACACTGCTGCTATCCGGGTGGGACAGAGATCAGTAAAGCAGATCTTCTTCTCCTGGTTAATAAATTGTAGAGGGTCATTAGCGTGGTGGATCTTTGGCCTCAGCTGCTGGAGCAGCAGCCGTTCCACCATATTCATCAGGTATGCTCGGCTTGATATCACTTCACCAGGGCCTGGTTTCTAGGACTAGAACTATGCAGGATGTTCTCATAGCAGTGAAATCCTACCATTCCTCAGGCTCAAGGTTAAATGGTTGGCTGTTGTATGGAGTGATTCCAGGTTTCTCGGGTAGGCCTTCAGTAGTGCAGCCTATTCTGTTTTCCACACACCTGGGCTATCATTTTTAGCAGAGGGAGACGGTAGGGAAAAGGAAGGAGGAGAAGGCAGGAAAGGTGAGGGGGAGGCTTTCTCTCTTGAGTTGGTGATGGCTTGTGACAGTAGTTGGGTGGGGACAGCCTCACACGACTATACCCAGAAACATAGCTTTTACATTTGGATTTGTTGGACCGTGCCGTTACATTTTTTGTACCAACTTCATTGTGATTCCAAGCATGTCGGGCCGTGCGGGTAGCGCGACGTCCACAGGCTGGCGTCCATTGATTGGTCTGATGTGGTCCTGAATGTTTTGTCTTGCCCTCCGACGACTTCTCTTGATTTGTTCCTTGAGTCTATTTCCCACAAATAACCATAATCAGAGCCCCAGGAAAAAGTTACCGCAAGTTCTGCTAGCTTAGCATCTGCCTTCAAGCGTAGCATTGGTCTTCTTGTATGGTAATTTGTTATCGGCTGTAAGCGGCTGGGTGTCACCATCTTTGAAGGCCTTCGTCGGGTTAAGAAGGCCCTTAAATGTCACTGGTTACCCAAGACTTTTTGTTGGCAAAGCAGTATACAGCCTTAACTGGAACAATAATATCAATAAAGAAATTCATATGATCCATGGTGCAGTTGACCATCTTCTTAATGGTACTGCAGCGTATTAACTGCTCAATTCCAGCTGGGATCAGGCGAGAGGATGAGAACACCCTGGACAAGTCACCAGTCCATCACAGGCAAACTCCTCTCTGACCCATCCTTCTCATCGAGCAGGTGCCTGTTCATCTCAAGCTCGGGTTCTCTACCAGAGTCCTGGGAGCTTGAGGGTCCTACGCAGTATCTTAGCTGTTCCTTGGACTGCGCTCTTCTGGACAGAGATGTCTGATGTTTCTCCAGGTATCTGTTGAAGTCACTTGTCCAGTGAGGGGGACACGGCCCCCAGTGCTCCATTTACCACGGGTACCACTGTTTCTTTCACCCTCCAGGCCTTCTCCAGTTCTTCCTTGAGGCCTTGGTACTTCTCCAGTTTCTCATGCTCTTTCTTCCTG
>JBAMIG010000025.1:6802656-6824556 GCA_037177335.1 Kiunga ballochi
ATTTATCAATATTTATTCACATTGTAAGTTTTACTAAGTATTTTTAGTCTTTCACGTATTTTAGCACTGGGTTACACTATATTCTGATCTTGTCCTGCTTGGTGGCAGCTAATAACCCTACAGTAATAGAGGTGCTTTGGTTTTGTTGACAAGTGCTGTACTGACCTAAGTCTTAATTATCGTCAGGAAATAAACAGGGAGTGTCATAAAACATAACCAGTCCCAACCAGTTTGTGAGAAACTTTTTTTTTTCCATTGGGACTCCAAATACTAACTTGCTGTTTCAGGAAACCACAACTGTACCATTTCAAGATTAAGGAAAATATGGTGGAGTTAATGTGGGGACCCCCAGGAATATAGCAGACAGGGGTACTTTTAGTGCCAGGCTTAGTGGAGCAGTGTGCCAAACCAGCAAATCCTCCACAGCCATGTCTGAGCCACTGCTGAAAAAGCTCCAGTTTCAATACACAGAGAGGGAGCATGATATCATCCAAGTCAGTCTGAAGCACAATTTTCAGCCAAGTATTTGCTGTGCTAATGGCCGTGTTTTTATTAGATAAAAACTAGCAAAAAAAAAAAAAGAAAAAGGTTCAGCATGGTCTTGAATGCCTTTTAAATTAGAGTCATTAGGTGCAATGCTAAACACGTTTCACTGCCTCTGTGCAGACATGTTTAAAATGAAGGGCATGCAGAACAGCTCTGGGTAATTGCTCAACTATTTTTACATGGCCTGTGTGGTCTGAAAATGACTGGAAAAAAGGAAGGTATAACCAAAAAAAAGTTATTCCCAATTTAGGGAGAGCATTGAAAGAATATGCAGAGTTAAATTTGAGTGCAAAGGAACTGTCGCAGTTTAGAAACAAGACTGCAACTTTCAATCTCTTCTCATTCTCCCAACCTTCTGCTCTAACTTAACAGCGATGGAAAGATAAATGTGGATTAAATTAAAACAGTGAATGACTGATATATCTTGCAGTCTTAGAACTAGAATAAAAACCACTGTAAAAAGCTACCTCATATTAGAGTATTCTTTGTACTTTTCTTGAATTTTCAATCATTTTAAATATTTTTTTCCATAAACCTATTAAAGCTGATTTTAAATAGAATCAAACCCATGTCACTCAAAGAATGAATAAAAAACTGATTCTGAAAGTTTATATTTACAAGCAAACTGTCCCAGAAATACATTATTTATACATTACTTGAGTTGCATCCAAGAAACACGACAGATATCAGTTTGACTCACAGAAAATGGCATCAACAAGGTGATTTCTAATCAGAACCTTAGCATGGCTCAGCATGGTTGCAGTGTTCCCTTTACAATTAAAGAAACAGAACAAATAAAGTACACAAGAAAACTCCTGGGGTAAAAAAAAAAAAAAGCATCTTCAGGAACTTCAATAAAAGCTGCAAGAAAGTAAGAAAGCTTGTACTCAGAGTATTCAGATTGCCTTTAAGAACAAAGGTTTTCATACAAACTATTCATATTCAAGCTGGTTTACATGTGTCAATAAACTACTGCAGTTATTTCCAATCTAAGAAAATAAACAATACATGGAATAAGGAGTGGCTTCACATTTAATAGCAGGTGACACAAGAGAAAGTTTTGCATTTAAGGCCCAGCAAAAATTACTGGATACAGTTTAGAAAATAAAGTTATTATTAAGTAAGAACTTCACATGTTTGGAAATTTTTGCCACTGTATTGGGAGCACTGAACACAAAAACACTTCTTTACGCAGATTCACGCAGATTTAAGCTGTTAAGATGTGAAGCTTTTCCTCCCACCTTGAAACAGTTTGAACCCCTGAGGGTGTAGAGTATGAGCAGGGAAGGGCAGAATTCCATTCATGAATTCCATTCGTGAATTACTCTGAATGTTTTGCTGCCTAGAGCCAGGTGAGTCATCCGCATTCACAGTGATCATCATCAGAAAAAAAGAACTAGTTTGTACTCATGCAGACGCTAAAGGAAGTGACTATTGTGGTGTTTACGTGCATGTTTGAGAGATGGAAAGTCATGTTTAAATGTGATAAAAAATGCTTTCAGGAGGAAAAGACTCAGAAAAGTTTCCGACATTCTTTCCTCAGGAAAGTTAAGGTTATTGCCTGCCAAGTGCAAAACAGAGTATAGCGTCTGGATGCTTTGTAGCAGTAAATTCCAGGTCAAATGTACATACCTAAAGGTACACATTCCTTCAGGTTTCAGACACAAATGTGATACAACTTACAGCAAATAAGAGTACATAAATCTCTGAGAACAGGAAGAGAAATTACTCATATTCCTGTATAAAAATGTTTTTCCTGTCGCACCATTTCAACCAGTCAATGCAGATGGCTGCCCTCTCCAGGTTCTGCTGGATGTTAAAAGCTAGTTTTCCCTTCCACTGTGGCCTCATGCATGCTCAGAATGAGAGATCAGATCAAAGTCACCAATGGTTTTCCTAAGCTGGGCCATTGATTATAAATTGGCTCAAATGGATGTGTCTGTAAAGTGCTCTGAGATGACCCTGAGATGACATGGTTGTGAAGTGGCGCTATACAAATAAAGCTGAAATGAATGGAGTTTGATCTCAAACCTCAGAGCAAAGTAGTTGCAAATCCCAGACTGTCTAAAACATTAAAAGGATTATTACTTCAGTCAAACTGAAACAACACTTTTTAAAATATGCATTTTCAGACTACTCCTGAAACTGTACAATTTTATTTCTGATAGTTTAATGACATACCTGAACAAATCTATCAAACATGCATATTTTCAATCAGATTTAAAAGTTTCTAAAGCAAAAATGTTTGTGTTACTGTCCAAATCAGATACACAGAATAAGAAAAAGCTTGATGGGATATGTGTGTAACTACAACAAACCATGTTTTCAGAAGTGAAAAATGACCTGTGTGCTTTGGCACAGGAATGACTCATTTTATAAAGATGGTGGTGCATGGAAAACAAACATTGGCCTTATATTCAGCAACTGGTGAGCTTTAGCAAATCTGGAACCTGTAACTGGTTTTGGTATGTCAGCAAGCCCATCTACAAGCAGAAACCCAGAATAAAGTAACTCAGCCAAACACAGACTGAGAAAAGCAAAGATGCAGATTTTCAGATGCAGACTTCATCTTTCAAAATCTAAAAAAAAACCTCACAATTTAATTTAGCACTGCTTTGGGGCTGTGTGAGTCTGAAAAACACGTTACAACGTTCTGTAACAGGCCGCCAGAAAAAGAAATTCAGTAGGAAATGCAGAAAGAAGGCTGCAGGCAAGTAGGAGAGATCCTCTAACGGTTGCCAGGTGCTTCTTCAAAGGGAATTTTTGAGATTTCCTTTTTCATTGTGTGGTCTTGACCTTGTTATTCTAGTGGTTTTTACTGTAATGCATAGTTTAAAGCCAAGCACAGAAGTTGTTTAGTCACTGAGGATGTAAATCTTTCTTTAAAACAATCCTTCTTAAGGTGTTATGATAATGAGGTGGAGCGTGTTGTCAACTGTCTCACTACCCAGTGGTTCTCACTCACTCAAGTGACACCGTTTCATACTCCTGTATGATCCGTTATGTACAGACTTAGATGATCTTGAAAAGCACCACTCATACAGTATAAGGACCCACTTTTTTATTGACTTATGAGCAGTCACCATTCTCTCTAAGGGTGCAAGTGGACAACAAAACATATCCGGAAAACTAGCAAAACCTCTTTTATTGGGCCAGTCAGTTCTGACATAGTAAACCTAACAACACCTACCTACATAAAAAGCATCTATATGTCCACAGAAAATAAGCAGCTAAGTAATTTTTTTTAATTCTATGTCCAGTTCCCTTCATGAAGAGGAAGCATTTTGGTGTACACAGAAAGATAACAACACACTACATGCTTTTATCACATAGCCATTGAAAATGTGGCTTTGCAACAGTCACATGGACAACTTTTACTGTCAACACTCAGCCACCATGAAGCATATATTCCTTTACTGAGACGCAGCAAAGCTAAAAACACCAGCAAAGGCTAAAAATGTGTTTCTATAAAAGCTGAGTTGCCACGCTTGAACTAAATGTTTTCTACAACATAACAGGGTTTGTTTTTCTAAAACAACTAAATAAGTGACACTTATATATAGTGGTTTATTTCTATGCTATGGTAAAACAGAGATTTCAGGAAAACAACTGACAGGGAGTGAACAACACATGCATGCTTAAAATAACTGCTATAGATTCAGATAGAGCGCACGATTATGAATCAAACTACCGGTAAGTGCTAACCAGTCAATTTTTTTTAGCCTGATGATCACAAAAGCAAATCTTTTAATCTATCTATCTATAGTATCTATAGTTACAGATCAATGCTAAGAGCAGTACACCACTTATTTTAGTTAGAAGTTGTGTGTTATTTCTTTATTTGTGGTATATATATTTGATGAATAACACGAGTACCTGTAGCTTCTGTAACTTTTACTTAGTAAAGTTTTTATTGGAAGTTCTGATCCACACTTCTCATGTAAGGGATTTGTTAAAAGCGTTTTTTTTTTTTTTGGCCTTCAGTTTAGCTCCTAAATAATTTCACAAACATAATCCCATATGAGTATACTATTATGCATGTGTCTTACAAGAGCTCGAAGGGTGGGATCCACAGGGCTAATATAATTTTTTGCTGGATTTGAAAAAGTATTTTTAAGGCAAAGCAAACTAGTCTGCTGAGCCCCAGTGGTACATGTTTGCCCCTGCCTGGTCGATTGGATAAGAAAACACATCAATGTTAACACATTCCTATTTCATCCTTGTGTGAATGAGAGAGTAGGAAATAGAGGAGGAAAGCCCCAATCCATCATTTTCTTACACAACAACCCAGACAGATGCAACTGAACTGGCTAGTGTTAGATTTCTGTGGGTCTATAGGCACAATAGAGGAGAATCCTATATTGCTCTGATGTGGTTTTCTTTATGTTCCTTATCTGACAATGTCCATCATGACTTACATTACACACTCGCAAACTGAGCAAGGTTTGTGGTCTTTCCTCCAGCTGGCCTCTTTTGAAATCCATTTTCTGCTTCTTTTGTTATTTCTCTAGAGCTTTGTGACACATTTGTACAGGGAAAGGACTACAATTACATCTAAGTTGACCTCATATTACACCAAGTAATACTTTATTGGCCTAGGTTTAGACACAGAGATCAGGGGAGCTAATCCAGTGTCAAGCCTAAGACAATCAGTGAAACAGGAATAGACAGTAGGGCTAAACAGTGGCTTGGCTTCTGTGGCTGGATTGAAAGTTTGAGCTAGTTGTAGTACGTTTCCACAATAATCTCAAAAAGGTTGCTTGCTTGGGAAAAGCAAAGTTGCTGTGCTGCTAAATGTAGGAGACTCTAATCACCTGATTTTGTACACAAATGATCAAAAAACAAATAGCAAAAAATACCATTAGAAACTTTTAGATGGATGATTTACACTATTTTCTGTAAGCATTTTTTTGCTCTGTCTCCTTCCTCGTTTTTGCCTGCATTTAGGTCTATTTTATATATGCTTGTTAACAACTTTGTTGACTGAATAACTTTGTTTCTTTACGAGTTCTGCAGCTGTTTTTATGACGAAAACAGCTGATGTCCAGGCTCATGACAACTATACCTGACAGTCGACATTCTGTTTCTGCTTGTTTCTGACAGAGTCTGATCTGAGGGCCGACAGCGAAGTTCAATGTGACATAAACTAAAGAAGTTTGGGGAAAATTCTTGATCAATTCCTGTCCTTGTGGACACACATTTAAAAATATTGAGCCTGAAATGTACTTAATAGGGCCACTTTAAACAGATTTACAAAATCCAACGAGAAGTACGGCTCTATTATGTTCACTAATAAGTGCCTTTCTGTACTGTAGCTGCCAGCTCACTCTCAAACTGAGGAAATATGTCACAGCATTTGCTCTGGGAGAATTGATAGTATATTAACTTGAACATTAACCTCCTTTAACAATAGTGTCATCAGATTTTGGCCAGATTTTCATCAAACTTAAAGATCTCTTTAATCTGCTCAGTTTGCTTTGTGACATGTCTTAGGACTCTCACGCAGATAATTCTTGCACTTTACTGCAAATTGCCAAGTGCTGACAGGCTATTGTTTGAATCTGCGCCTTCCAAAATACAATTACTGTGTAAATACTCTTTCTGAATCAACAGCAGATGTTTTTGTTGTCCAAAAAATCAACTCATTCGTGAGAGAAGGTCTCAAATTAAAGTTAACGGATCTAGAAATAAGTTTCCAGTCATAAGGTTTTGTTGCAGGACACACATCTACAGTGGAAAATCTTCTTTTTACTAAGCCAGTTTCACGGTCAGCAATTGTTTCTAGAAATGCTTTTAATAAAAATAAATAAAAAAAACACTGTAACATCAGAGCACCAAGTTTAACCGTGTGGTAATGTTAAAATCATAGACTGTTAGGCAATTTCAGCTTCCTCTCATGCATAAAATATCTGGTTCTAAACTAAACTGTGTCAATTGCTGTCATTAAATTATTTCTATGTTTTGAATCATCATCATTGCACAAATGTACAGTTTTGCACAACTTGTTAACCAAAGTATGTGTGTGTCAATAAAGTAAAATACTAAGTTACTGCATTTTCCCTCACAAGTAATTACGGTGCCTGTAACCAAAGTCATCCCTTTTCATCAGTTTACCTAAACTTCAGACTTATTATTTTCTATTCCTAAAAGAAACAAAGTGAAATTATGTTTGTTCAGATGTAACCACATTCAAATGTGTGACTTTGGTCATTTCATTCATAGACCGCAATACAAGTTGCCTGCAGGGCAGCAGGTAACATCATTGTTACTGTTTGTCTGCAGTGGGAAGAGTGCAAACAGTCCACTGAATATCAGGATTTGACATGTTTCACTTTGTGATTTTGTCATACAAGTTATTGCATTTAACATGTAGAGAATTTTTACACAACAGAACAACATTAATGCTGTTGTGAAATAAACAATTACTGCCTTTAAATTAACTGAAATTTCATCATCAATGTCTCCATCATGCAATACTAACAATACATCTTGAAGCAAGATATTGAAACTGAGAGACACCTTTGACGGTCTACATGCCATTACTTTTAACTTCTGTCTTTTGCTGTTTAAAAATTTGGATAATATAAAGGGGTCTTTGTTTTCACGCCCTTCAGCAAGTATTTTATCTTATAAACACATTTTATAGCTGCCTAATACTTTTGCTTCAACAAAATATTCATGTAATAGGTCTTTGTTTGTGTGAGATTCTTGCATGAAGTTTATTTTTAAGGTTTATTGACACATTTAGCTCAGGGAACAGGGAAGGGTTAAGGCGATGTCAAAAACCTTCAACTTTGTGGATTAAGAGACTGTTGTGTTGCAGGGTTCTGATTTTGCTGATATCTGTGATTTATTCCTCCTCTTACAGTAAAACGTTCTTTGTACCACTTGCTGCAACATGTGTTCAGAGCAACATTACCCAAACAACTGGAGGCATGCTCTTTTTAGGATACTCTGCATCCTGTTTTCTTCCCACATAAACATGTTCAAAAGTAGTTTCCAAAACACAAGAATTCAGTTGTGGAAAAGATCCTCAAGAGCTGCAATCCTGCGACAGTTTCCCTGCTGCAAAACACCTGACTCAAAGGTTATGAGCAGACGTGTGCAAGGTTTAATATCAAGCTCTGCACAAGTTTGATAATTAAGTTTGCTGTGTGTCAGCTGTGCTGTGGCAGGAAAACTCCAAACACTTGCCGGATCGCGGTTGTCAAGGACTGAGGTTGGCCACTCCTGACTTACAGACTTACCTGGTTATATTTTGTTTCTTTGGTCACGAGTACCTGCATTAATACAGCTGGTTACTGTTTGTAAATGCATAAAATCTACTGATTGTAAGGACATGGTTTAAGAACTTGTGCAGTACCATTGCATTCACTACCTACAAGCATAATCAATCAAGCCCTTTTGTAGCTGTTATTGTCTTGTTATTTGTTAACAGTTTTGTAAGTCCCTGCATTCATCATTACATCCTCATTGCATTGTGTACTTATTTATGCTTTGGTGAAAGTAAAATGTAAAATGATCATTCAGTATATTTGGTTTATTTAGTGCTTTAAAGCCACAATATTTCCAAAATGTAAAATGGCCATATTTTGATGATAAAGTAATACAAGCTACATATAATGACCTGAACTACAGCGGCCACATATAAGAGCAACTATGTTTTATTTTTCATTTTTACAGTTTTATTTATTATTGGGACATAAGAGTGAGCATTTAATCTGTTCTTTAAAGACAATTAATGAAATATATCCTCATCTTTTAACAACAAAATGCTGCCAAATTAAACCAAAACACAGAAGATGTGAGTGGAAAATGTGAGATGTGTGTGTATTGATTTCAGCAATCAATTCAGCATTGATTTCAGGTCTTTTCACAATATATCTACCAAGCTGAGGTCTGGTTGGACTGGTGACTGTCCTTGTTTTTAACATTTCCACAATTTAACTCAACCTGGCTTTATCCACCAAACAGATCACACCATGTAAGACTTAGAGTACTCTGGTATAAATTAGTACAATTATTGGGTTCATGCTTAGTTCAATTATTGCTAGATGTCCAGGTGCTATAGCTGCATCATAACCACCACTGTGCTTGGCATTTGGTTAGAGATGTTTGTTTCTGGTTGAACACACAGGTTTGTACTGTAAATTTACACTTTCAATGCATTTTAGTGATTAAAAAATGCATTTCATAAAAGCCTTTAGATGTGCATCCACTTGATTTGACTGTAAAACTAGAAAAGCTCTCAGAGAGCGCAGACCTTCGCCAAGTTTATTATTACTGTCTGGCAATAATAAAGAATCCTTTGAAACAGTCCTGGATCCAGAAAATGATCTGGATCAACTCCAAAATATAATTATTTGTTCTTTGTCCAGTTTCTAAACTTTCCTGAAAATGTGATAAAAGTCAGACTAATCTGGTCACTAAAAGAAACAATAAAAAACTGTCAGAAGTCACAGTCGTTATTATAACTCTTCTTGTTTACTGTTCTCTGTCCACATAGTATGTAAAGTCAATGTATGTAACTCATAAAACTGCAAATAAAAGACTTTTGTAACGTATCTCTGAACACAATGAAGGATGAGCAAAGCAGCAGTCATATCTTCCTTGTCGCATTGTGATGATGTCACGCGCAAATGAAAACAGTCCTATGTTGCAATGATCAATTTCAAAGCAATCCAGAATCCAGGATATTTTTCTGATCTCCACCCAAAGTTAATCATTTGTTCCCAGGAACACTCCCAATATATCCTAAAAATTTCATCAAAATCTGTCCATAACTTTTTAAGTTATGTTGCTAAAAGACAAACAAAGAAACAGACAAATCCAGAGGAACTATAACCTCCCTGGTGGAATTAATTAGCTCATTTCATAGTCAGTCACATTAGGAATAGCACTGAGGAGAGTGAAGTGAGCGACTGTGCAGTTTGCTAAGGCTTTTGATAAGATCATTATCAGACAATCATTCAGCGCCAATACAGAGAGCAGTATGGAAAACAAATCTTTGCCAGACGTTCTGTGATGTATACAGTTAGTGAACATAAATAGGTCACAGCAAAAGAATGAATGAAGCGGTTCCAGTTGGAAGTAGTCCAAACTGTCAAACCCAATGACTGCCAAGCTTTTAATTTTGTGTATCAGTTCTTCATTATTTTTCTGACAGGTGCACGTTGCAAACCAGTGATGTCAGACCCATGCATGTGGAAAATAACCACCATATGAAGTCTAAGAAGGAAAAAAATAGCTCAAAGAGTGATCACCTTTGACAAGATTGCAACATTTATATCTCTAATTTCTGTTAAAAGACTCATAAAAACTGGAATCACAAGAAAGATGCTGAAGTATCTTCCCACACATTAACATTGGTACCAGGAAAGTGATGTATTAAACTCTGTATCATGTGAGGGGTGAACGTTTCCCATAAATTATACCTCCTCACAGACCTTTACCATATCTCAGTAAAGACAGTAGACAGAAAACCCATGTCATTCAAGATGGCGTATAGTTCCAAAGGAATCAGCTAATATCTGATGTTCATTAAAAACATATATTCAGAGATTTGCTTATTTTAAAACAAACATATTAAGTTTTCTGAAAGTATACATTTACACATTTTATCATGGCAAAATTAATTTAAAATGTATCTAAGCTTAACCCTCAATGTTCCACGGATGCTCTAGTCCAGGGGTGTCCAAAGTCGGTCCTCAAGGGCCCCTTCCCTGAAAATTTTTAATGTACCCCTGTTTAAACACACTTAGCTTCCATTAAATGAACACAAAAGCCAATCAGGTTCAGCATAATGACTGATTAACTTGAGGCAGCAGTGTTGGACCAAGGATACATGGAAAACCTGCAGGATTGTGGGCCTCGAGGACCGACTTTAGACATCCCTACTCTAGTCTGACTATGTCTCAGGATCAATTTAAGGTAGCTGCAAGATGCACCCCACAGTCTCCATGCAACCTCTTTCAGCTGTATGGACAAGTTTTTTAAAATTATGTTTCTAGATCAAGAGTTCTGATCTGAACCACAGCTCTGATCAATATATATATATATATATACACATACATACAGACATGTGGCTTCGGGGTAAAGAGGATTAGCATTATGTCAGTTTTAGGGTTAAACGAGTTGCGTGGATATGTATAGGGGACTGGGTCTGTGTAGGTTGACTGTGAGAACGTGTTTAAGGTAGCAGGTTTCCCCCTTGAGCCATCTTGAACATCTGTCAGCTTAAATATCAAAGGTGGTCACATCAGTCCACACACATGTCATTTCTAGGTGTCTATGAGGAGAAAATGTCTCTACCAAATGTTTGAGCTGTGATAGATGGTTTCAGGTGGTTGACTTGTTTTTTTTCACCCCTTTCTCTAGAGCAGCGTTTTTCAACCCTGGTCCTCAGGGAACACTTTGGTTCCTCCCAACTCCAGCACACGCGATTCAGGTTCATTAAACTGCTCGTTAAGTTCTCTACAACTCTTCTAATGAGCAATTTGTCACCTGTAAAACTGCAGGGTCGTGTTTCCCGAGGCCCAGGGTTTAAAAACACTGCTCCAGAGAATTAAAAACTTTTTCTACATTCATCTTTATCCACTGTACCAACACAGAAACAGTAACGTTACATACAACCTGTGATGAATGCAATAGGTCAGCAGTGAGAAATCAGGAGTTGCAACAAGCTTTTCCAGGTTTTTTTTTTAATGAAGCTACGTTGAGACAAGTTAAAATGACAAGTCTCCAGGAAAAACAACTGTCTCTATGTAATTTACTGGCAAATACACTAAGAAGCTTGGCAAATTCATAAGAATCCACTTATCCAAAGCGCTGCCAAAACAGGCCCATTTGAAATGAACTCGACATGACTTTGCCTGAAGTTTTAAAGGTTTAGCTGGGAAAAAATAATCGTCTTAATAGCAAAAGGTCCCAAATCTTAAGCTGATAAAATCACTGAATGTAATCCAGTGGTAAATTGGATTAGTGTGACTTGTATTACCAATCTAATGGAAATGTGCACATCACAGGTTTAACTCAATTTCATCACAATTATATGTATATAGAGCTCAATCATAAAGTTGTCATTGAACTTTTAGACAGTATTGTCAAAATCGACGGTATTATAATGACCTTTGCAGCAGTGGAATGGAAAATGCTCTCATTATTTACTTTCCATAAAAAACATTTATATTTAAGAATTAGACAGGAAGTAAAATATGCACTTTTAAAAATACATTTTCAGGTTTATATCTATTTTTTCCCGTCTTTTATCATTTTGCATACAAGTTAAATGTCTGCCAAACAAAACTCATCTGCTTCCATATAAATATCCATCATTCTACATCATTACTAATCTCAGATTTCTAGTTTAACATGTTTATTAAATGAAGCTTATAAACAGGGTTGGACTAATTAGTTTGATTAGCTAGTTGTATCGCTATTAACTTTTTATTCTCCAACATAAAAACAAGTTCCTTTTACTGTACATGCATTTCCAAAGCACCTAGTTACGTATGTGCTTTCCTAGAATTAGAGATTTTACCCTGAAATGTTCATGGAAACAGAAAGAAAGGTTTCAACAGATAAGAGAAGCTATATAAAAATATAATATATATGATTAAATTGTTTATTTTACATGAAAGAGTTTGTCTTTTATCTATTGAAAAATCATCTGTACATCTTTTCCCCCACAAAACTAGCTATAGTGCTGATTTCATGAAAGTGCAATCGCCTTTATAGATCAGACAGATCAAATAAACCATACATTTTCATAGGGAACCACTAATGCTATGAAAAACTAAGACTGAGATTTTACACATTTCGCATGATTAATACAAATAAAATTTGGTAACATTTTCCTTTTTGTACTTTTAGAAATGTCTGTTAAAACCTACATATAAATATTTGCATTACAATGCGATACCAGCAAAAGTCTGTGTTGGTTTTTACTAATTTTATTGACTATTTTAACACAACATGTACAGATTAAATATCAATCTCTTCAGAAAAATCTCCTCTAACTCAAAAGCACCAAGTATAACAGATGTCATGTATATTTTCCCAGATATGTATGTTTATTTGGCACAATCTGCAATAAGTCCAGTGATTATGATCATCAAACCACTCCATAAATTAAGGAACATAACACAAGGAGCTTGGAAGAGGACTCGTCCACATGTTTTGGAATTATTTCAAAGTGCTGACAGATCTTAAACTCACAGCAAAGGGGTTGATATATCCTATTTACCTGAAACCCCAACAAGAAAGTCCTGTTTTTGAACAACAAAGAGCAAATGAATTCATTCAGCCAAAGCCTTATAAACACACATATATATGTATTCAGCAACAAGTCCTACACAAACAGAAGCATGTATTCACACTCTCACCAAACAGAAGGGAGTACTTTGGAGTAGCTGGGATGTAAGTCAGGTCTAAATAGGTGCAGCTTGATCCTATGCAAAGCTAATGTTGTATCCTACCTGAAGCAAACGCTGTGAGAGTAAAACCTGGCCTGAAGACATTGAGGAACATCTGTTGTTTTAATCAGTTTCCCCCCACCAAAAAAAAAAAAATGACAGAGGTCATAAACACAATTTGAGGTATTAAAATAGAAAAAAAATTAGAGCAAAGTTGTGAACCCTTTGAACATATTTTTTTTTCCAGGAAATGGTGGCATGATGCAAGACTTCTTCTCCCGTTTCATTAGTTTCAATGTTTCATGCATGCATACATTTTGTGTACTGTTCAGACAAAAGTTTTAGTAGAGAAAGTACCGTGTGGTTTCAAACATGTTCACACTGTTTTATTTTTTAAAAAAGGGGATGAATCTGAGAAGCTCAAAAGCAGTTAGTTAAGAGTATGTTGTAGTTCATTTTAACCTGTGATATGAACTTTGACCTAACCAGAAGTTCATGATTGGTATCTAAGTCTCACTGTTAAAGATACAGGGACTTTGCTGCAAGGTTACAATAATTTGGCTCTGTGGTAATTACCCAGTGCAGGTCGGATTGATGTGTGACTGTGAATAATTTACATTTTATTGATGAAGCCCAGAAACAGCAGCATGGGATATTGAATTTGGCTCTTTTATGAAAAAGACTGAACAATTTCTTTTCAATGAGGAGAAACAGTTCAGTTCATTTAATTGTATCTTTTGTTTAATTGTATATTTGTTTAAATAGTCTATAAGAGTAGATTGTAAGATCTATACATAACACTGTGTTAGTGGATATGTGCACATTAGCCTGAATGATGCTACAGATTTCACCCATTACTAATGAATCATATATTTAAGGTGTAACGTAGCATATAGATTACATACAAATGAGTACTTCACTGATATCTTCAGGACAAAAGCCCCCTACAGAGGGGGGACCGTGACACATGTGCAGTACAGAAGATGTATGAACACATCAGAGTAAACCTAGATAACAAAAGAGACTTAGCTAAAACACTTTAAACCATTTCCACTTAAAGGAAAAAATTCAAACCCCAAGCAATGACAGAAATGTAATAAAAACCTGAGAAAATCTGTCAAATGTACAACTACTCATATCTTCTCACAAAGCAAATGACACAGGAAAAGTGTGGTATGAAAGCAAAGACTGCTGATAACTAAGAGCTCTGTCTCATCACAGTAAGGTGGCAGCAAGATAGTAGTAAGAAAATCATCACTAAATGAAAAGTCTAGTCTTACTTTTGCTGTTTTCTGATTATAAATTTTATTCCAGCTGAAAAAAACCCTGCTGTGTTTTCATGACTGCCTTTGTTTGAGATTAATCTTTCTGGCAACAAACTGCATGAAAAACTATCTCAGTATGTCAGATATTAATCTTCTATACATTTTGCATCCTCATAAATTGTTCAACCAAATTTTTTTAGTTCAGATTTACTATTGTGATTGTTTGTTTCTCTATAGATTTAAAAATGTCCTCCTAATAACTTCTAAGCAGAGTTTGTCTTAACTCCAAGTCTGAGTTACCAGAAATCCCCTACATTATAATCTAGATTACAAATTTATCTGACTGATAAATGCATGCAAACGAACAATAAATAGGCTTACATGGGAATTTATCCCAGCTGCCAGTATCAGAGATCAGCTGTATTGGGATCAGGACATCATCCGGTCATTGAGTCTCGTTTTTAAATGGAAACGGAGAGCTGTGTGAGAGAGAGAGAGGAAGAGCGGGAGGGGTGGATGTAAAAGACAAAGCAGAAAACGAAGAACATAAAGATCCACACAGCGGATGTGAGGGAAGATAAAGAAAATTTCTGAGACAGAGAGGCAGATTACTGGGTCAAAACCCACGGAAAGTAGACAGCTGAACTGTCATATGACCACACTGCTGGGAAGCCTCACCTTGAAACTGCATGATCCCTATCTGCTCTGCATCTCTGTGAGTTGTGGGAAAGACAATAAAAAGACAAGCAGAGAAGCTTTTGGTTACTGTGCTGCTGAGGATTTAGAATCATTTGCATTACGGTAAGCATTAGGGTTACAGGTTAAAGGGATGAAAGTCCCAAATGAATGTGTGTGTCCTCACTGAACTGCCTGCGCTTGGCTGCATCGGAGGCGAGAGCTTCCTAATCCCCATTCTTGCAGTATGTTTTACTCTAACCAGCCATAAGAATGTGCAACTTATAAACACGCTGCGAAATGTGTAAACCATCATGGAGCAAGCAGGGTGGAGAAAATGGGAGAAAGGTTTAGTCCAAACAAATAAAGAAGAGAAGAACGGGATGAAATCTGGGCAAAAGTTTGAGTCAGTCTACTCACAGCAGTTTGTATTTACAGGTTTTACCTTTGTTGACAAGAGAAGTTATGTCGTGATGCTGTGATGAATCTGTATGCTGAGAAAACTCATCAAGTCGGGATGCTGAGTTGCTCTAAAAAGGCTTCGCTCATCCTTTTGGTACCGAGCCACATAGTCTTGCAAATGCCACTTTTCCCAAATCTGTCAGAAAAGTGCTTGAACTCCACTTGACTTAAATTGAAAAACCCTTTTGGCCATTTGAAAAGCAGAGATGATGGACATGAAACATTAGTTTAACCAAATCAGCACGGTGTTATTTACATGGGTTTCAAACATTTCTGTTTGACCACAGATTAATGTGAGCAGCAACACAAAGAGTCATAAAATGCATCATCTATAAGCGGGCAGGGGGAAGCTGGTGCCTTAAATGATGTGTTGCTTTAATGTTTTCCTCATTCATTTTAAAGATGCTTCCTTTTCTCTGTTGCAGCCTTTCCCTTGACACTGAAAGCTTCTTTGCATGTTACTTTCATACAGCACTTTTATTGATTTATTCTGAGTACTTTTAACTAACACACACTGCCGGATTCATTGGGAGGCAAGGCAGGTTCAGTGTCTTGCTAAGAATCGATCCACCGTCCTTCCGGTCAGAAGACTACTGCTTTTCCACCTCAGTAACAACCATATAATAGAAGATGTCAATTACATGAGTTCAAAGTCAGCATAATGATACTTTATCATCTTTCTGTCCTTGACAATGGCACATAAAGTACTTAGCTAAATAATATCTACTATTACATGTTAATTTATTAATCTATTAAATTTTATATAATAAAAATTCTAGATTCAATAAAGAGCAATTTAACAAACGATTTTTATTATTTGATACCTCCTTAATCCTTCATTGAGGCTTTTATGAGGGTTAATGAGGTAATGGAGAACAGAACGGTGGATTATTGCATGGATATCTAAAATTAAACTCACCACCGTTCAAATAAGTTTGCCCTAATTTTGAAATCAAATGTGTTTATTGTTGTTGTTTATTGTGTTATTTATGATTGCAGGATCAAAAACAAACTCAGTGTCAGCGTGTCAATCGTTTATACATGCTGACTCAAACGTTTTTTGCCATCATTTAGTTTTTTTTTGGGTAAAGGTTTAGTTTTCTGTAACTTTTCTATAAATAGAGCTAAGAAGTTAACTGGAAAGCTCTACTGACCCTGGATCATTTCACAACTCCTTCATGAGAGGGTTAAACTCTGCTTGTTGATGGAACAGGATTACCAGGGCCAACTATGTATCTTAGCTGAGGATTATCTGATTAGACTAAACTTTTATTTTTTGCACAATTATTGCCATGTTTCGGTCAATTTTGGACCCCCAAGCCATGCTATAAACTGACAACAGAAGGTTGTGATGCTATTGTGTGTATTTTCCAGCTCATTTTGTGTCCTAATTTTGCTCTAATTAGAAACCTCTATGTGCTCCAGGATGTCTAAAAGTGATTTTTTTTTCTTTTCAAGGTTAAAATTGTTTGAAATTGTGTGATTTCCATAAACAGAGACACTTGATCTTTTTCTGATTTCCATTGTCCCACTCTCCTTTTTTTTTTCTTTTTTTGTGATCTAATTAAACATCGCCATTTCTAGAACATTTAATTGAACATTACTGGAAATGGGCAAATGTCAACTGTAAATTCAATTACAGTTAATGGCATGACATGAGAGGTGAACAAAAGTAAAACATCACATGCTGGAGGAAATTCACAACAAACTACTCCCACTCAAACACTTCTGAAAATGTTACAAAGTAAAGTTAAACTGCAACTTTCAGGTCTAATTTAAAAAGTACATACATTAAATTTTGTAGAAACATGGGTTTTAAGTGACACATCTATTTGTTTCACGAGTTATAAGTACAGAAACTCTTACAAAAAGAACACACACAAACTAACACCTTACAGAGTCCAGTTTTGTGACCTGAAAGGATTAATGGTGTTATCTCACCTGCCTTAACACTTTCTATACAGCTTAGACACCTTGAACTGTTAAACACTCACTTCTGGCTTGGATTATTAGCACAGATGGGATGTAGAAAACAGCAGACCTCCCAAACATTATGCACAGATCCTGGCTAACTCAATGCAACCACTTCGACTTACAGTAGCATCGGTTTTCCAAAGTGCTGTTTTGCAAATCCAGACTTTTTCACTCACTCCATCCAGCATTTCTGGTGGACAGATTAAAAAGTAGCATTGCTATTCATGTGTAGCATCAATAACACATTTACACTTTACTTTATATCATGATCAATGTAATAGTCCAACAGTTAAACACCTCCTTTTTAAGTCAAACTATTGTTAAAACTATGCTGGAAATTGTTAGCTAACATTGCTAGTTCATTAGCATACTGGCTTAATTGTCTTCTGGTCCTCCTTTTAATCTAAATTTGACTTTAAATGAGTCTTTCTAATATGAATCCTCCTCCTTTCCTGCTCTTGCTAATGAATATCAGGCTATGATGATGCTGTAGTACACCTAAACTCCCAGTTTGAATGTGTTTTTTTTTTATGTTTAATACCTTTTGAACCACACTTGCACAACATTCAGATACTAAAACTGCTATTTAATTTTATTGAGGTTACACCTACATGAAAAAAATGTTCTGGTTAGCCTACATGTTTCTGCACTTAAATGTAAGCAGGAAATCTGCAAGTCACTAATAAAAACGATAGTCCACTAATTTCCTCAAGCGGATTCATCACTAAATCCATTAAAGGCCAGTTAAACAGAACAATTTAAACCTAAAATCACATGATCACGTTTGTTCTCTTGACTAAACTTGATAGAGTAAATTGACTGAGCACATTCTCACAGCAGGATTCATTTGATAATCATATATTTACATTGCCCGCATCAAAGTACAGCCATGTTATTTCAAACCAAAAATAAAGAGAAAATGATAAATAATAAGTTATGTGACACTCTTTACCCAAGACAAATAAAAACATTTTTGGTTTACTCTAATTCTGATCTTTGATTTTTGAGCCACTGTTTATTGCTGATATGTCAGAGTATAGGGTGATAGGCCTGAGGCAGGACTGCTGACAAACAGGTTGCAATGCAAGGAGAGACAAGAAGTTTTTAAAACAGCCTTTTGTACTTTGTGTACTTGCCAGGAGCTCCGCCCATGATCTGCTTACCATTTACTGTTTTTTCTGTCCCCTTGCAGTAAAACACAGACTAATCCATGTCCAACTGAGTCAATGCAGCTGCGCTGCACAGAAAGTTGTATGACAAGCACGTAGCTTGCAGCTGTAGTCACTTGTGGAACCAGTGAGGTCCGTACTGACTCCAGCGCCCACTAACTCACAAAGTGAAACTGGTATCTTCCATGCGTTGTAATTTTCCTTTTCGAGCTGTGTGCCTGCATGTCAAGAGAGGCCCCAGGTCAAATCCTCCGCCACAACAGCTGCTCTTCTGGTCTCACATACACACTCCAACAGCAGCAGGAACGCATCTAAAGGCTCAAGACGCCCACAGATGCGCGCCATTACGCAAATCGGGTACAGTGTTCTAACGTAGAACTACACAGGATGGGTTCTTTTGCACAATTCTGCAAAATCAGACATTACACATAAACCCAATATGACTGGACAACTCGTCTAATTCAATGTAGGCCTACTGCTTCTGATTTTAGCATCTAAAACTGGAACTTTGGGTTTTTTGGGTAATAAAGAAAACAAGAAGGTTATTAAATAAGTACTTGCATGTTGCACTTGATGTAAAATGATAAAGTAGACTACTTATTTATGACACAATGTAGTTCAAGGCCCCTGTGCGTAAAAAAACGAAACCCTTCCAAGCTCGAGTTCATGCATTCAACACTAATTATGCGCGGTTGCATATGGAGCGAGGAGCATGCAGTGGGTGAAGAAGAAGTGCTACATTCAATGCATAACCCCGTCTTTGTTTTGGAAGTAAATCGTCTGTGATTTATCTGCTTTCACTCCCACAACCCGCCCGCCGGGGCAAAAGTTTGCGCGTGGGTATACGTCTACAGATACATATACCCAAGCCTCGTCTCGTGCGCATTCAGCCAGCGCTTCTTCACGCAGCACAAACTATACATATACAAATATACAGTACAAATATAAATGCCCAATAGTTTTTCAAAAGCAGCAAGTATCTAATGTTTGAGGGTGTGAGAGCTAACATCGGAAACTACACATTCCTGCGTACCTGTGCGCCAAGAGAAAGAAAAATAAGTGTAGCCTATGTCTCCATGCTGGTTTGCCTCGAGAGAGCGCATGATTTTACCTGACAAAGCTCAAAGCTATTGCATCAATAATCTTTTTTTTTTCCATTTTTTTTCTTTAAGTTAAATATTTAATCCGCAAAACAATTACATAAAGGTTATGCGCCAGTTTAAACTAATCCAAAACTTTTCAAACCTGGATTCTGAACTTGTTTCAGCTTGAAAGCTGCTCGCCACACAATAAAACCTCTTCAATCAAACTTATGGATTAATATTCGTCTGTTTAAAGTATCTTCAATCTGATGCCCACTAAAAGAACCAAAGTTTGCTCCGTGACAAACCCTGCCTCACGAAGCTTCATAGGAGAGCAAATCGTGTTCCTACCGTAATAAAGGTAACCATAGCATCGGTGGGTTAGTATCCAACAGAGTCGACATGAAGGTGATTAATTTTTACTCAGAATCTTTTGCTGAAAACTTCCCACTTTGTGAGGGCTGCCGCCTCTCTGTGCGCCACACTGGATCTGTGGAGCGGATCAGGGTGTGCGTAATTCTCTCTCTCTCTCTCTCTCTCTCTCTCTCTCTCTCTCCTTCTCTCTCTCTCTCTCTCTCTCTCTCGACAACATAATACGTTGCTCTGGTTGTTACAGGACAGATGGCTTCTGGCGCATAACTGCAAAGACCTGCATGCATACTGCTGATGTCTATCAGTGAAGCTGGCCTGGTGACATAAATTAGGGCATCGAATTAAGCGTGCGTTTGCTTGTGTGTGTGTGTGTGTTGTAAAGTGTTTGTGCTTATCCAAAGCAGTGATTGGGTCTGTCCTATTGACAGTTTGAGAATGAAACTTTTAAAATAAACATGGGAGCTTTAGAAATGGGTGTCAGCCATTAGATTAAAACAGAAATGACTACTGAATTGATTCATTATCATCCACTGTGCTCAACATCAGTTGGATTTGAGATGAATGCAGATCAGATTTGACAGTTCACAATCATAACTCCAACCCTCTTCCATCTGATTTCAATTTGGGTGGCCTGAAATATGACACAGTCCAGGTAACATGGACCAGATGCTCTGTTAAAGTTGTGTGTATGTGTGTGTGTTTGTGCCATACAAACATTCTTTAGCAGGATGATCAGTGCCATCCAGCACTCCTTTTGCTCCAAAAGCTTCGTTGCATTACTCAGGAGTGGTGAATTACTACAGCATTACTGCAGGAAAGTGATGATGTGGAATTGTGATCAGTGCGGTAAATGGAGACATGTTACTGTTCTAACAGAAGCAAAGCATGCTGTAGGTCCAGACTATTTCCGCTGTTTAACTACTGCATATATTTCTGTGGAGAAATACTTGTTATGGTGTGAATCTGGATCATATTTATGTGCAGACAGAAGCATTCTTAAAGTGTTTTTGTTTGTTTTTTCCTAAAAATGCAGAAATGTTGAGAAAACTCTTATCAAAGTATGTTTCTTGATTTATTTTAGCCTGCTGGTTATGCAGGATTGTCATAAAAAATATAAGAACTTCAGTGTAAATGAATAAAAATATCTGATACACATGTGGTTTTATTGGTTTAATACTTTAATCAAAATTTAATTAGTGTTGAGTGATATTTGCAAGTTTATTCCAATTGAGCCCATTCATTAAAGTATCTATCAAATCAAACTTTATTTATAGTGCACTTTATCACACATAAAAGCAACTCAAAGTAATTTATAATAAAAAATGGTTAATAAATGCATGGTATGGTTAAAAAAACTGACTTTTGACCTAACATGAGTTGATGCTAGCATTATTTTTTAAGCTTTTTTGCTTTTAACATATATTTTGTTTTTATCATTCAATTTTTTTATTTATATTTTTAATTTTACTTTGTCTTTTAAATGTTTATGTGTTTTATTCTCACTTTTGAGCACTTTGGTCGCATTTACTGTTTTAAAGGACTTCATTAAATACATTTGGTTGGCCGATTCTGTGATTTTTATGACAAGAAAACCTCACTACTCTCTGGCTCACCTAATTGTGCCTGTTTTTGTCAGTTGAATGATTTATTTAACCAGTTTTTGCTCAGGTAAACCATCCATCCATTTTCTATACTTGCATATTTTAGTAAAGGATTGTCTGGGCGAGAGCGTATCCCACCTGCAATTATGTAAAATGCAAGGAACACTGTGGATTGGTTACCAGTCCATCACAAAGCCAACACAGAGACGCAAACAACCACTTATAGTCAGACCAAGGAACAATTTAGAAACACCACAATTGAGTACTAAGTGAGAACCCACATGTGTGCAGGGAGAACATTTAAGTCCCATAGCTGAGGTCCAACCCAGGAACCGTCTTGC
>JBAMIG010000025.1:6845862-6855931 GCA_037177335.1 Kiunga ballochi
CGTTGGGGGAGAAAACCAAGCAGAACCCAAAAAAAAACCCCCCCCCCCCCCCCCCCCCCCCAAAAAAAAAAACCCCATTTTGAGCAAAAAAAACAGGAACGTTTTTCCATTTTGTATTTAGCTAAATAACCCATAAATCTAAGAAACTGTTAGTTTTTAACAAAGAAGGAAAAATACTATTCTACATTTTGTTTCAGTAGTGGGTGGGACATCAAGTTTCTGCTCAAGAAGGCATAATTTTATGATATTGCACATCTTATACGCATAGATTCTAAATTAAAGCATGTCTTCAAGACACTTAAAATATTTATAGAAGTATTAACCTGATTCATGTCTTTGTTGTAACATAGGCCATTATGCAGATGTAATGATAAGATCTATTAAAGCAAAATACTCTATTAAGATTACTCTCATTAAGTTTCCTAATGAGTAATAAGTAACAGATCATCATGGGCCTGCGCATAATAAGAGAGGCCTGCTTGTGGATGGGTGTGTGGTGCTTTTAGTTAGCATTCAGTGGTAACACTGTCGGTTTAGTTTTCTTTTAAAAACTAGAATTTAAAGTATACAGCTGTGCACTTTTGCATAGTCTGCAAATCCTGGCAGGCAGGTGAGGTGTGGTGGTGTGCATGAGCGTGTTGATATAACTACTGTGTTGCATCATGCAGCCAACTGACCAACAACCCTGCTCAATGATGAGCATAATCATGCAAATACTTAAAAGTAATAATTAAAATAGAAACAAGAAAAACTGCATTAACGCCACCAGACACTGTTCAAATTTTCATTTAGAAATAATTGACCAAATATGGTTTTATTAATTTTAACATGGTGCAGGTGTGAGTGTTTTATTATTTATGAGCTGGAAGACAGCTCAGCTGTCAAAGAAACTTTACTATCTGTTTTTGTCTTTCTGTAATCTTGCCCTGTGCATTTTTCCTTTTTCCCAGGGGTGCTCATTCTTTCTCTTACACACCCTTGATTCATAACAAGAGGAGTGTAACCCCAGACACACACATATACCTCATAACCCCTGTGCAATGTCTCTGGATCAGTTACTGAATTAGCATATCAGACTGTGGTGTCAGAAACAGAATCGGGGGAAAATAACCCAAAGATTTTTGGGGGCCTTTTCTTTCCTGCCTATTGTGGTTTCACTTGTGAACTCTGACTCTTCTTCCTTTTTATTGTACAGCTTACATTCCTGGCAGGCAGAAGTAAATTCAGAATTAAGTTGAATTGATTTAAGAACATAACTTCAAACCAAAGAAAGAAACGTATGAGCCAGTATAAAGAGTTGGTTTTAGGACCTTGGACAACTTTGAACAAAAGGTTTATTTGCCAAAATTCATATGGGGGGGGGCTGAAACAAAGAAATGAGACAAGTAGGATGCAATCATGCTGTATATCTCCACCAGCCATTGCAGGCCAATGTGGGGCTATTAATATCAGTTTGTGGCTGTACTCCAAGGCCAAGGGAGGGAAATGAATTCATGCAAGGTTATATGATTTATTTAAATACCTAAAAAAAAGGTAGCAGTTATGTAACAGGCCTATTTTACTTTTGACAAAAAAAAAAAGATGAATTTGCCGAAAATGCATTTAGAAACTTTTTAAAGAAGTAAAATCCCCAATAGGTTATGAAGTCACGGAAAGTCTCAGTGAATATAGATTCTCAAAATAGATCCAGCTGCTTCTTATTTGGGATTTATATGTTAAATTTCCCAGAAACACTTCAAGTATCCTAAAGTTTCTGGGTGTTTGGTACAATTTATATTTATATGGACACAAATACATTTGCTCTGGTTTAGTCCTCAAGATTTATACATGAATGTCATTTATGTTCAACAGCATTATCAGGCTGCAGTTGCTAAACATATAAATAAACTAAGATAGTGTGTGTTTTTATTTTGTTTGAAATGAAGCCAGACAGGGGGAGAAAATATGGCCTCTTGGATGTGTTGGGATCAAATGTAAGTCTCTACAAGTTCAGTTATTTATAAGATTATAAATGAGGGATTGATGGAATAACAATACCAGAGTCCAGCACAATAACATACAGAAATGTTGTCTGTGTGACATTTTGCCAGAAAAATGTGTTGTGTCAAAGGAGACCAATCACATTTTACTTCATCATAACTCTTATTGTCATAATAACAATGATGGACCTCAGGGGCACAGAAAGTAAAATTATAAGACTGAAAAAGAAGAAATAGTACTGTGAAAGGAATAATTGTCTATGCTGCCCAAAAAAAAAACACTGTTCACAAAGACAGTATAAACTATTACATTATTACAGGTTACTTAATTATGTGCAAAAGCACAACAGTTTTCAAATCACACCCACATAGAAACATACCTGTACAAATGAACATTTAGGTAGAAACTAATTGAAAAGGAGTACTATGTGTTTGCAGCAACAATCGTTTATTTTGGGGAAAAAAAACACATTGGAAGGAAAATTCTTGGATTCATTTACATATTTTTATACAAATTTTTTCATGCTAACAAAGATTTTGAGAGAAATGTGTCAATTAAAAATAAGGAATGTGGCTTTAAATAAAAGTGAATTCATTCAAAAAATGAATGTGATAAAAGCTGGAACGTTTGTTTAATGCCAGGTCTGATTATTTTTAGCAAGAAATATTTTCCTTTGTTTAGAATAAATTTGGTTTTCCAGACTTTAATAAAGCTTGAGTTCACTATATTTATTTCTTACACTAAGACTTTACTTCATATCATTTTTCTGACTTCCTCAGAGAAATTAACTCAGTGGGTTTTTTTAAGAGCCAAAGTGAAGCACATTGGGTAATTGTTGCTATCTTAGTCGGGTCATTCGTGTGGTTGCTCCTGCAAAATACAAAAATTGACAGAAATGGAGCCGATCTTTTATTCTTATTTGGGGGTTTGACTGGCACCATTTTATCTCTTCATTTTAAATTATGCTCAGGTTGAACCGGCAAACACGCATAACTCCCAGGTGAAGCAGAATCTATCAGATCTAAACACTCACTAGATTTGATATTTTTCTTTAAAAAATAAACCTTTTTTAATCTGAAATGATACAGTATCAGAAACAAAAAGAGCCACCACGGCATATTGGTAAGTAAAAGAAAATTACACATCTTCATTAGAATAAACAATGGTTTTTAAGATGTTTGGGACACCAACCTGCCAGGCAGCTACTCCATAACACAACAAACAAAGGGGATTAAAATAAAAATCTATTTTAAAATAGAACAAAAATTATAATGAAAAAGGCAGCACAATGAGCGAACAGCAGCTGGTAAACTCCATGTGGGATTCATAACAGGCCTTTGGCAGTGATAAGTAGTGAGTAAGTCCATTTTATTTATACAGCACCTTTAACGGATCAAAAGTACTTTACAGAGTGCAATAAAATCACAAATAGAAACAATTTAAATAAAATCAAAATCAAAAGAACCCACTTGTGTGTATATAACTAACTGCTTTAATACTGGAGCGCCTGTCAGTCAAGATCTGTCTGTACTTAAAATGATTTGTGCACTTCAATATATCTAACAACATACAAGATAATAAAAATAATTGTTCTTACCCTTCCTCAGTCTAGAGACAAGATCCAACTGTGGGGTCCAAGTATTGGAATCTCCTACAGTCCTGGAAGACTGCTGTCAAGACGATGCTCTGATGGCAAGGCTGATCACTTTGGAGGCTGGTCGCTGTTGATGTGGCACCAAGAATAAAAAAGCCTGCTGAAACAGGTGAGGTACACACTAATCCTCAGACCCTAGCTACCTAAAGGAGGCATCTAGCCTCCCCTCGTAACAAACAAATCTCCCCTACTGCGAGCAGCACCCACCACCCACAGTACCTTCATTTTAACTCCAGTTCAGAGAAATGGCATTTTTCGTCTGACTACCTCAAAGACTCCAGATCTCCTGGCCGTTCCACCTCATCCCACTTGTTGTTCTTTGGCAATAAAGCACAGGTGAGTACAGTTAGTATCAGGTCAAGAACAACAAAAGTTTCAGCACATCATATCAAAATATGAAACAAATAGGCCTAGAGTTGAGATAGTTTTTATACAATTTCTTTACAAGAAAAGACAAGGCTTATTTTTTTGCATATTTCATGTACGAGACAACTGAGAGCGTATTGCACAAAAAAATACATGTTTTTTTTAACATTTAAAAGAAAAAACCCAAACAAACAAATGCAGCTACAGGCCAATTTCAGACGTTGGCATTTTGCATACTTACATTTAAACGCCCTAAAAAAAACAATAAAAGCTTTCAAGCTGTAATATTGTCACACATTAATGGCATCAAATCCACTACATGTGGTGCAAAGCAGCCATTTATAGATTGTTATATGAGATGAGTGTTAGAGCAGCAGCCGATTATGGGGAGACAGAGATCGATGGAGAGAATACCCAAGTCTGTTTATTCAGGTTAGTTTTATGATTGGTTTCAATCATTTTTACTACAGTTCTTAAGCAGGTTTGGCTTAGTTTGTTTTTAGCAAAGTTTACGTTTGTGTTAGTTAAACAAGTCATAGGATTTGTGTTTTTTTGCCATATTGTTACACACATGATGAATCAAACACACCATTACATTTTCTGTCATTGTGATCAGGAACTGCGTAAAATACTTCTACAATTAAACTTGCGGAGCCACTAATTAGGCTTCATGCACACCTGAGAAATCATACCAAAACACCTTCAGGGGGACCTCTTGGGTCATTGTTCCCACACTGCTTATTCTGTTTCAAAAAGGTCTTTTCTTTTGGGAAAAATACTAAAGTTTTATTTAAAAATTAAGATAAGTTGAGATTTAAGAAAGGTTTTAAGAAAAGCTGACTAAGTATCAAGTTTAGAATTGAAGCTCTCAAAAAAATAATTTAATCTGAGAAAAATATCAAAGCTAAAATGTGCACGCAATATTTCCAATATTTCATATTTTAAGTTCTGTTTTTAATGTTTTAATTATTTGCTGATGTAAAAGTTTACTAAATAAAGTTTTGTGTGTTTTTAAACTGCTATTGATTAGTTAACTAAACCTATCCTGTCCCATGTTGCTTGAACGTAGCATAATGAATGCTTTCATTCTATTTAAACAAGAAATAAAATGGCTATAAAGATTATATTTGTCCTTTAAATGTCGTAAATTGATCCTACAAAATTAAAGTATCTGTACGTCCACCTCCCATGATATTTTCTTTCCCCGCATCAGGAAGCAGAGAATTACATGTTTGCTCACTTGTTGAAGTGCAAACCTAAGAAACTGTTGAGAAGAAGATGAGATGAAACACAGCAAGTTGTCAATGAGATTGGAAGGAAAGTAAATAAAGGGGGAGTTTTATGCACAGTTTTGTCCATATAATATGTCCATGTTTCAGAAAAGGAGAGTTTATATAAAACTTTATGCAGCTGAATTTGTTGCTTTGAGATAAGAACATTTGCTGGAGACAGAAAAGTCAATAAAAGTCTTTTTTTTTTTTTACTTTACTTTTCTTCCACTTTTTAATGCATTAAAAACCATTCTTAATATTTTCTCAGACTGTCTTGCCAAATTTAGGAGGACATAAGGCATAACCAGACATGTCCTCTCCACACTGTAGACCAGACAGTCCACACAGATAAGCAGAAGACAGGAAGTGGTGCAAAGTGTGTTGTGTAGACAGCACTGAAACAACTTCAGTCACACAGTACATCAATCCATTTCTGGTTATGAAACATCCCGGTTTTACACAAACTCTGATGCAACAACATTGCTTATCAATTAGCTTGCAATCACCTCACTGGGAAACATAACAACCCAAACAAAACCGTCACAGAACTGAACTCAAATGAGACAAAAATATGTATCAGGGTTTTTCACACGGACCCATATGGAGCACATTGCAGAATAACACCCCAAACCTCCACATGAATTATTTAACCCTTCATCAATAGTGCTCTTCCTTTCTTCCAAAATGACAACTCTTTATTCGCAATTCGTTAACTGTGGACCGACCTGTGCATCACAGATACGCACACAGACAGCTGATTTGGCAGTGGCAACCACATAGCCTACAGAGAAAGTTACCAGATGTATGTCCCCGACCATCTTCTTAATGAATGCTCCAGACAGTAGCCTGCTTTGTGGCTGATTTACAAGGGAAAATGACAAACTGCTATTTCCCAAGGGAGAAATATAACATCTTAAAATAAGTCATGGGACCAGTCTCCACACTGTTGACAAAGTCATCTTGAATCCACAGTATAACTAAAAAGAGGAATAATCTGCTTGTCTAGATTGAGTTGACATGTTTAAAATGTTCTGAAGCCAGACTAGTTGCACCACATCACATTTATTAAACTTAGATAGCCCCCAGGTTTTTCAGGCTAAGTTCTATTTGGAAACGGTAACCCTAATTCACCCTGCAAGTTGTAAGTAAATCAGAAATTTGGGATATGGGAAGATAAGTAACATGGCTGGAAATAGCTCCTAAATTCTTTCCCATGTAGATGGGTGATATGCAGTTATTCTCCCAGTGCTAATTTATGCATGTCAATCTTAAACGTATATGTGGGTCGTGTTAAACTGGAAAAATAGTTTGAAAAATGACTGCTTAACTGCTAAATACATCAGCAAATGCTAACATTTCCAGTAATACAACGAGAGACTACTGTTGTTGATATTCACATTAAAATTATTAGGAAATTCGTTTTTAAAGCAGGTGATAAAACAGAAGCCAAAACGTTACATAAGAACATTCTGGCTTGTTTTTATAGATGTATTATATAAATGAAGCTTCAGCCAACAGCTAATTATAGAGTATCTGGAAAAATGTACAAACATTTCTACCTTGGAAATGTGGTTATGTTTAATTATTTTGTTGGCCCTCCTGTTGTTCAGGTTTTACTACACCTATACATGTGATTTGGGGCATGTTTAAACAGTTTCTCAGTTGTCAACATCCTCAATGTCTGCTATTGTCTTTGTCCAACTAAAAAGGAAGACATATAGCCATCTTCTGTATTGGAGTTAAATACTGATTCCTTTGAGACAAAGACAGTGGACTAATTAAAGTTTCACCATTTCAGCATGCAGGCATTCACACCGCTGTTCTGCAAGAACAGGAAAACATTTAGTTTACAGATGTATCCTGGGTCTGAAGTGTTTTGAAGTCCATTCTGTGACCGACTGGAAACCAGTGTAAAGATGTTAAAACTGGTGTGATGCGATCAAATCTCTTAAAGCTCCAGAAGCAGCATCTCGATGAGCTGCAGGAGTTTACTGCTCTTATTCAGGAAGTCCTGTTAAAGACCAATACAGCGATCTACTTTACTGTGCATTGATAAGTCTTTCTGGGAGACTAAACTAACAATTCTGCTGATGTTTCTGAGTTGGTAAAAAACTTTAGTGAAGCTTTGATGTGGTTGCTGAGAGTCAGATCTGACTGTCAACAATCCACGGTTACAAACTAGTCAATGGTTTTAAGAGCTTGACTTTCCAGAGGTGTATCAATGTCAACCTTGTTCACTTTCCTATCAGAATAATCTTTAACAATGGAAAGAAAACATGAAGATTGTGACACTTTTTTTCAAAACACAGGTGCATAAAAAGATATTAAACATTGGAAAACATACATTTTCTGCAGGTCAATGCAAAACTGTGTGTACCATATGCGGTGCTAGCTAGCTACATGCAAAGAACAATAAATAATGATCATAAATAATATTGAGCAGGCAAGTTGTGCAACCATTCCACTAAAACTGGAATTCATTTATCTTTGATTAACTCAATTTACTCAATTAACTTAATTTAGTGATGAACAGCACAGTGGAGCAGTAGATTAGCACAGTGGCCTCACAGCAAGAAGGTTGCTAGTTCAAGCCTCGGATGGGGGAGGGGGCATAATGAATGTATGATTAACATTCAAGTTTGATGTTTAACTCTAATTCTAACCAGCACTAAAACTGATCCCAATATACTATTATCCCATTACACCATTATTCAGGAATACAATGTTGTTGCTAAAGAAATATTCCTTTAGCAAATAGAATGAACTTCCAATAACAAAGTATATTTTTCTGCCTGTAATACAGATTTCGAAACAGCAAACTGTGAAAAATATTTTGAACAGCTTTTATAAATGCCAAAGGCAAATTATTTCAGTACAGTTACTTAACACAAAAGTTATTAAATCATACATGAATGTTAGAAAAACAAGAGAATAAAACAAGAAAAACAGTGCAAAGCAGTGTTAAAGTGACTGGATAACATCACAGGTGGTTTTCCAGTTAGCAGAGGGTGGCATGTAAACAACAACAAATATGACATGTGAAAACTCCAGATGTTCATTCATACATTATGTGTACAGCTTATTCCAGTGAAGGCTAGCTGGAGTCGATAACAGGACGAGAAATATGGTACACCCTGGACAGGTCGCCAGTCGATCACAGGGCCAACACAGAAACAAACCAGTAACACACACCTTTACTAACAATAAACTTAACAGGGATTTCTTTGGATGGTGGGAGGAAACAGGATAGATAAAACCTACGCTTACATAGGAAGAGCATGCAAACACTGCACAGAAAGGCACTGTCTGAAACAAGGCTCAAACCAGCAACCTTCTGTGGGCTGTGGTGCTAACCACTACAACACTGTGCATATGTGAAGTAAATTTATCCCTGTGAAAACAGTTCAGCATCCAGAATGTTTTAAAGATTTTGTTCCACTGGGGACACAAAATTGTGTGTTTAAATAAAAATCTCAATATAATCTTTTTCTGACAGTTCTGGTGTCTGAATCCCTGCGATGAATCCCAGAAATCAGTCGTAAACAAATAGTTCGACATTTATTCAGGCTGATGAAGCTATCTGGTAAACGTGTATTAATAAAGCCAAACTAAATACAAAGTTCCATAATAACCTCTTTTCAGGAGCTGCTAAATGTTTAGCATCTTATGATTACACAGCCTGTGCTGGTGTCTGTTGGTTTCCTCATTCAGGCATAATCCCAAAATATCTGATTTAGACATTTATTAATTATAACGCTGTAGTACTATCATATTTTTTCCTGCTTTGAGTAAGTCTTCTTTATTTAGTTAGTGGGAAACAGAGCGAGACAAAGTGATAATCAGTCCGGGCAACTCACACATGGGATTCAGTCCCAAGACAGAGGGAGAATGCATCTCTGAGTCACTGCAGTGTCTGTGGGAACAGATGCAAAAAAGAACAGAGTAACCATATGCCTTAGGAGGAAGATGATGGGATAAATCCTCCCTCACTTTAAATACATGTCGCAAAAATAAATAAATAGAAAATCTATAGTATTCTTTGGGTTATGCTTGTTTTCTATTCTTTAAAAAGATAACAGATCCTTTCTAATCAGGATGAGTTATTATCCAAACACTGAGTTCTCCAAATTCCCCTGAATCCAGAATATACAGCAGTAATAGAAAAGCACAGCTCATTGTGGTGGAGAATCTCATGACGTCAAGGCTCCTGAATTGGAAATAAACCCATTCAACTCTTCAGAGCAGTATTTGTGAACTACTTCTGTTCCCGTTCTGCGACATCTCTGCAAAAAAGAAGCCAAAGAGGTTTTTCCCCCTCTGGAGCCTCTAGCTAGTCCAATGCATGTTATGTAATCAGCGGTTTAATAGAGAATCTCATTTATACACGCATATAAGAGCGCAGCACTGTGCTCAGGCTCAAACCTGCCCTGCACAGAGGTAATTTAAGGTTCAGTGAAAAGTTTTACAATATTAAAACACAATATGATCAGTGATAATTGATATGAGCAAAGTAAACTAATTTAATTGCAGTCAGTTGATTTTTTGCGTGCATGAAGAAAAACTAGCAACTACTGGAAATATTTGTCCCTATTGTTTCTAAATGCACTGTTACGACCCTGTTTGGCAGAAGGGGTTTCTGTCGTAACTACATAAGATTGCGCAGTTGAAATAGTTGTGAAAATTGAATTTATTGTTTTCCCAGAGGGTATCGGTACACATACGTGGTCCAAGACCACCAGAGTTGGGGTTCACGAAGCTGCTCAAAACAACAAAGGAATAGAACCAAACCCTATCAAAC
>JBAMIG010000025.1:6911423-6921639 GCA_037177335.1 Kiunga ballochi
TCAAATAAAGTTTTTAGATTTAAAAAGTGAGATGTCTCTGCCCAGTTATTCTCAATTCAGGCATTAAGGGGTTAAATTTGGTGACCAAAATGATTATTGAGTGTTTTTCTGTAAGTATATTTATGTGCTATCAAGCATCCAACCAAAAAAAGACAATAACTCCAGAACGCCTCAACCTACAGTTAATGAGACGTCTAATGAAAGGTGGCATCAAGGGGAATCTACTCGGATAACAGTTTATGTCATGTTCTTACTTTCTATGACTTTATCTTTGTTTTACTCTGTATTTCAGCGCATGTGGGTCTCGCGTTATTGAACCAAGACCCCAAGTTTTATGATCCTTTTCTACAGAGTCAGAAACATCTTCCTCTGAAAAATCTCTCCATGTGATCAACTACGTCATATCTTCATGACTGCATTTCCCTCTTCTGCATCTTTTGCCATTGTTTGGAGGAAAAAAAGTGCACGAAACAGCGTTTCCTCTGCTTATGTGCACGGGAGCTGCAGCACGGATAAAAGAGTAACTGGGTATTTGTGCAAAATTGCAGATAAAATGCGCCTTACTTTCTCCAGAATTTCCTATCAAATGTTTTTCAGTGAAAGGATTTAAACAACTTAAAACAGACTGAAGATGATGTGGAGGCTGTAAAGTCACATGTTCAAACCTCATCATGGACTAAAGTCCTATCAATAACTTACAATGACCATAATGTTAAGATAAAAATCACAGAATAAAAAACTTAAGTTGTAGAATGTCCTAATGAAGTGACTAAAGATGATTTTTCTGAGTGAATTTGCTCAAAAAAGCTCAAACCAAACGGTACGTGGTGATGTTAATAAAACCTACAAAGAATACTGGATTGTTTTGAGCCATTACGTGACTCTGATAGGACTTTTATTCAGCCTGTTCAGCTGCATCTTTGCGATAGCATAAAGTTCTCAGAATTTGGCATGAGGGTGAAACTCTGTGTGCAGTGTATAAATAATGTTAAGAAAAAAAATATGTGCTGTGGTGCAAATAAGATAACATCAGACTGTTTAGTTTTTGACGCAAGGTCAACGTACGAATGTGTCCCAGAGAAATGTAAGCGTCTTCTAGTCAAGCTGTTCTTATCTCAACTTTGTGCCTTTGTTAAAATATGGGGCAGTATGTGTTTTGAGGTCATGTCATAATCTTCCATCTCTCATAGAAAATACTTTTCTGCATCAACAGAGAATAAAATTTGGCATTTATAGATTAAAATGCAAACTAAATCAAAATACTGGTTAGAAAAATAGCAAGTGGATTAAAGCCAGAGGTCTTCCCATTCCGGGCATTTTTTTTATCCATTATCTTTAATTACTTTTTGACGTCAGGCAAAATTTGATTTATTAAATAAGAACAACTGATACTGAACAACTGAACTTATACTGGAGCAGCACAGTGACCTCACAGCTAGAAGGTTGCTGGTTTGAGCCTCAGGATGGGCGGCGCTCCAACCAGTAACATTTCTGTGTGGAGTTTGCATGTTCTCCCGCGTTAGCGTCAGTTCTCCCCGCGTTAGCGTCGGTTCTCCCCGCGTTAGCGTCAGTTCTCCCCGCGTCGGTTCTCACCGCGTTAGCGTCGGTTCTCCCCGCGTTAGCGTCGGTTCTCCCCGCGTTAGCGTCGGTTCTCCCCGCGTTAGCGTCGGTTCTCCCCGCGTTAGCGTCGGTTCTCCCCTCGTTAGCGTCGGTTCTCCCCGCGTTAGCGTCGGTTCTCCCCTCGTTAGCGTGGGTTCTCCCCTCGTTAGCGTGGGTTTTCCCGGTATTAGAAAATGGATGGATGACAACTGATACTGACAAAAGTCACGAATGTCTTGTGTCAGAACCAGTCAGCTAATTTATCAATGAGGGCGCACTGACAGTCCTGACTCAAACTGACATTTCAGAGCAAAGAGGAATATCTAGTGCATGATAGACTAATTCCACTTCATTCTGTACGATACTGATAACAGAAATCTGGTGCAACAACCACAGCTTTGCAACAGAGACATTAAAAGCCCAAAAGTGAGCAGTACCTGTACATCTTCACAGCATATTGTTTTAAACATGCTGAAGAGATTTTAGGAAGATTAAGTAGTAAGAAAGAACAGAAGATTAATACAATTGATGGTCAGAAGAAGCAATAAAGAAAAATAAGTGAGACTTGATAGAGCTTTGATAGAAAGATGTAGAGTATGGAACATGCATGAGAAAAGCAGATGTAGTTTTGTGAGTCTAACTCTTATCTAATGAGATTGTCTAGGAGTGCAATATAGCTGCTTCTAAGAGAACATATCAAAATACGTGTAAACACACTCTAAAGACTAAACAGAAGCTGTGTGAAGCATGCTGTGTATGTAAGGTAGATAATATAAATGGTGGCCAACCTGCAGAGGCTCCGCCTGGAATCTCAGCAGCACCTGATTGACTGGATCCTGCTGCTCAGTCGCACCCACACAAAACACACACCCACACAAAACACACACAAATACAAAATTGAACACATGTATACAAAGTCACTGTAAATAAGACAGAATTACAATAAGGTTGTACTGAACCAAAAATGCAATTGAAAACATCAGTGAAGACAGAAAGCAGATGTATGATGGGCACAACTGCTGGATAAAAATGACTCATCACAGACTGTGAGGGACACTAAATATAGGTGGACAGAAACAGAACAAGGAAAAAACTAAATCTGACAAAGCAAGCACTTACGTTTTTCTGCAGCATCTCCTATGATGATCTTTCCCCCTCTCTTGCTGGTTTTCTCCACAGACAGCGCCGTGCTCAGACCCTGCTCGTGTTTTCCTAAGCCTTGGCCCTCCTTGAAGCCATACTTCTGCATAATCTTATGGGCCACTGTACCTCTGTTATGTTAAAAGTAATATTTTATTTTCTTATTAACCCTCTAGGAATGTCTTAGCATGGCTATTTGTGAGCGCATGTGTTCCCACCTACCCCATGTTGGCCAGGAAAGAGCTAGTTGGTGCAGGTGGTGAACGCGGCCGGTCTGAGTCCTCATATAAAGGTGGAGGAATGGCTGCTTTTGAGCCTCTGGCAGGACGACTTTCATCATCGTAGGAATATGAAGAGCCTTAGCACACACAAATCAAAGAAATTGACTGAGAATAACTGATTCTGAAAATCTCTTGTTAAAAGTTATGTACAGTTAAATGGACTCAATTGTATTTATTGATGTATTTGGTAACCAACACCTCCCCCTGCTGGGCAAACCGCTGAAGTTTTAACTGGAAAATAACCGGAGACCTGCAGCCATGCAGCACATTTTCCAACCATATTATACTTTCATGAAGATGCTGCTGTTATTAATGGTGAGGGTTTTTTTGTTTGTTTGTTTCTTATATTTTACTAGTTTAATTGGGGATAATACTTTAATTACATTTCTTATTTTACTTTTCTGATATATTTTGTTATTTTTCATTTAATAAATGTTATTAATCTTATATTAATTTGTAGTTTCATTATCTTATCATTTTGAAAAGATTTATTTAATCATATTTTTTTAATTACTTATCAATATAATTAATGAATATTTTTTTTTAAATATATAAAGTATTGATGTTATTGATTTTATGTATATATTCCACATTGTTCTTGCCATTAAGACATGAATGCACTGCATAATTGTGATTTTCCTTTAATAGGTCAGAAGTATCTATAATCTAACATCACAACTCAACTTAGATTTAAATATTTGTACAATTAAGCTTTGTTTATTCGTGTTTTCCATTAAGGATAATCCATCAATCCATTTTCTATACAACTTAGTAAACTTTACTGTCAAAAGGGAGTTGGAGCCTATTCCAGCAATCAGCAGATAAGGCTCAGTGTACACCATGTATATCATCACCAGTACATCATTTATCATGTTTTATTTTGTTTTTTATTTATACCCATCAAATCTAATATTATTATCAGTTGTCCTTGTGAACGTGTGCAGTTTGCGTGCGGCACAGCCTCTATTGCTCTCAGCTGTGCTCATTATGTTTAACTATCATCCAAATGGTTCCTTTTTACTCACCATCTCTGTCCACCAGTGATGAAGGTGGGGCGATGGCTGCTCCCCCCAAATCTGAGATGAAAAAAACAAAACAAGTCAGCTTTGTTTTAGTTTTGAGAAAATGATTACCAAATCAGCAGGTAGGGTTGTGGAATACATCATCCGGGTAATCTTAAGCTACAAATATTTGTGCTGCAGTCTGTGGCAAAGATGCCAAACAGGAAATGCAGAAGTTCCTATTTAACATCTGGAAGAAGCAAACATCTGCTTCTGAAGGGAGCAGCACTATAAAGCAGCACCAGATGAAAAAATACTACAAATAAAAACGACTTTACAACGGTATACATCATTTTACTGTAGATAAATAGCTTATAAATAGAAAATCTACACATACAATCTAACTCCCTTAATGTCATAAAGAAGTTGTATTCCTGAAGAAAACCAATAATTTATCATTTTAAACATGATTATAATTTACACAATAATGAACCTTTCTACTTAAGAGGAAAAAAATTAAATGAGTTTAATATGTATTAATACTGTAAATGTCAGCACATCTTCATATAAGCTGCAGACACTCATTTCAGAAAGAAAACTAATTTTGTACACATATAAGCTGCATTGGTTTATTTAGAAAATCTGATATATCTGATTTAAAATAATTTTTATTTAGCGGTAAGCACAACATGTGCATTATTTCTAAGATGTTTTATATTTATGACTATCTGAATTTCCAGTCAGAGTTTTGTTTTGTATATTTTTTAACAATATTACCATGTAAAAAGTGTATTACTATGTAGGAGTTTAAAAACAGAGCGGCTGCAGTCTGACTCCTGAAGTTCTCGACTGGCATCTTTCCATTTAAATGATCCTAAAAAAAATATTATAAAAAGCGGAATAAAAAAATTTCTAGCTAAAAGCTAAATAACTTTTGTTTATAATGTACTTATGTATATTCTGAGTAAAAACTTAATTATTAAATATTTATATGCATTTATGTATTTTAGGCTCATGTTTTTTGTCAATTTAGTTTAGTTTCATGAAAAAGAAATTTGTATTTATTCAAACTTTCAGTTACATTAAGTTTTTATTTATGTTTGAAGTATTCTGCAGATATAAATTTAAAAACAGTCCAATAAACGGCCCTACAGTAAAATAAATAAATATATGTTTTGTAATTTCAGTTGCTTTGTGTTGCAGAAAATCAAAACGCCTGCACTCTCCTCCTCTCAAGCAGGCTATTTTATTAACTGTTACAGTAACTTAAACAGTGTAAAGCATGCCAAACCATTGGATTCAGCTGTGTTGGAAAAGGGATGGATCTAAAAGTTGCAGGATGGTAGATCTCGAGGACCGGACTTGGGCAGGCCTGGTGTAAAGAAATAGTTCCTTCATTTTTGTACATTTAGAAATGTTTTGAATCACCTTGTTTTGTGTGTTTATTAATTTAAATGTAATTAAAAAAATCAAATTTAGGTATTTTTATGTTTATGGCTTCATTTCAACATTTTTATAGGTTATAATGGACCATGTTAATATTGGTAGCCCAGGTTGTACAGATCATAGAACAATAAAATACCTGAAGATACTCTGACAAATGACATCCCAATAAACAAAAACAGCCGTGTCAACATAGGCGACCATTTCTAAAGCAGTTTTTATAAAGGGTTACACATCTAGGGGTCTTCCTGGTGAGTGGGGGAAGGATGGAACGAGAGATTGACAGGCGGATTGGTGCGGCATCCGTAGTGATGCAGACGTTTTATTGGTCAATTGTGGTGAAGAAGGAGCTGAGCCAAAAGGTGAAGCTCTCAATTTATCAGACAATCTACGTTCCTATCTCACCTGTGGTCAGGAGCTTTAGGTCATGACCAAAAGGACAAGATCCCAGATAGAAGCGGCTGAAATGAGTTTCCTCCGCAGGGTGGCCGGGCACACCCTTAGCTGCAAAGAGCTGCACGCTGCCGGCATGTTGGAGCAAAACCAAAACAATATTTTGCTTCTGTCAGGGATCTGTAACATGTAGCTCTTGTGGAGCCAAGTGGCTTTGTGAACTTTTCACAATAACTCCTGATAACTCTGGCTAAACTCATTTAAAACCAACAAATGGTTTTAAAAATAGATACACCAACAAATCCAGTTCTTAAGAAGTTATCATGGAATGATTGCATTAAATTTCCACAACAAAATGACTTTTCTTGTCATTAGGCTGAAAAATATGGGCCTTGTGGATTTTTTACATTATTTTTTTATATCTACATCACTTATGAGAAAATATCATCAATCCTTTCTGCAAACTTTTTGTTTTTTGGTATTAGAAAATCTAAAATGGAAATAATATTCTGGTTATTTCTGGAAAATAGTGCATTTTCTATCACAAAACTTTATTCAAAATGTATCTGTTGCAATTTTTCCAATATGCCTTTTTAGCTCTAAATTAGTTTTATTTAGTTGCACCGATGGAAAAAATGGCTTTTTAGACTGTAAAAATGGTAGAAGCCGGTTATATATCAAATCGTTTGGTGAAAAATAACTCTTTACATATTTAGATGCTGTTGAAAGGATGACCCGCTCTGGGCCAGTAGAACAAGCAGTTGTGTAGGATAAACTTATCTGATGCATATTATTAGGATTGATTGATAAACCTTTCCTGAACATCACTTTATAAAGAAATCCAGAAAGAGGGCACATAAAGCAAAATAGAACTAAAATATAACCATTTCTCCTTCAGTATAAAATGACTGACAAGAAAATAAGTCATGTTTAACTCAATCTTCAGTTAAGAAAACATGGTTACGTCCTCCTGTTATTCCAAATGTAAACATCCTGATATTTCTGATGCAGTGGTAGTAGCTCAAACCGACTGAATCTCACCTGTCTGAAAACATGTTTTTTTTTTATCATTTTTGCCTCATCATTAAAGATACTCACTTCGTTTCCTTCGCTCCTTCTCATACTCCTCATCCTCATCAGAGTCTTCTTCTCCGGCAGGGAAACGAGAGAAACCGCTCGGAGCGCCACCTTCGTGCCTGTCTTTTCGCTTCCTAAAACACAACATGTTCTGAAATTCCAGTTTTGAAAGCAGGAATACTAATGGACAATGAAAAGTTATTTACTTATTAGTTCATATTATTGCCTACTAAAAAAAGGGTATCATGCAATGTAAGGTTTTTTTTTTGTTTGTTTTGCAAAGCAAAGTTTTGGCAATTGTTTGGCTCCTAGATCACACAAGAGTAAAAAAAATAAATAAACAAGGCTATACTTTTCCCTTTCTTCAATCTCCTTCTGTCGCTCCTGCTCCCTCTGCCGCTGTCGTTCCTCTCTGTGACGCTTCACCACCTTCTCGTAGTCATTAGGGAACATGGGGTCGTACTCATCTGCCAGTGGAATCAGCACATCGCTGGAAGAGAAACCACTAGGAACTGCATCCTAAAGGAAGAACATGGATTCCCATTACACACAAGCAGTTTCATCCTGCACAGCTGGATAAGATCCAACCCATTCAAGATATAAAATCTGTAAATCCAAGCAGCTTGGTACTGGGTGACACTAATACTGAGTGAGTCAGACCTTTAACCCAGTTGCAGCATGTGGAGGTGTGTCTGTGTTCTGTCGGTCATCACTGGAACCTCCTCTCTTTAGATCTATGACAGGAGCCAAGACAGTGGTCTGCTTCGTCCGCTGGGACTACAGATAAACACACAACCACATACATCAGTTCATGTTTCCCTTCTCTACATTAGGAATGACCTTTAACTATATTTGTATTCATCTGGACGTGGAAGGAAATCAGAAAAAGATGAGATAAGTACCAATGTGACCAAAAACTTCAGCTGCATGAAACAAGTTTTTTTTTAAATACATATTTTATCTTTATCTTTACAGCAAATATGCTTAATTGCACATAATTTATAGGAATAGTATAAGATAAACAGAAAAAAAGTCAACAGTAATTATTAATAAGAAAATAATCATCAACCACATCAAGTGGTCTGAATTCTTATATTAAACATTTATTAAATGAAACACAAAGTCTTACAAGATCATTTGTTTATACAAAACCCGTTTCAAATGTTTCTAATGTACTTTAAAATCCTCATCAATATAAATAACGCTTTCCTAAAGTATCCATTAACTTTCGATGATGCGTATTCTCTACTTTCAGCCGATATTATATCTATATTATATTCAATAACTTACCTTGGCTTGGGTCAGAGCGGCTTTCTTCACCTTCAGCTGGGACTGCAACAGTTTGAAATTCTTGGACCAGCCTTCAGTTTTGGTGTCACTGGCACCCACACCGAGGTCGTCGTACAGCGACATTGCTGTGCGTCAGATCTCCCTTTACCTGCAGACCCACACAGGATTTCTTATTCTGCTTGCTTCAGATACATCAATCCGCTCTTCAGTACTTGTAAATATTGAGGTGGAAATAGTGTCTTAACCACAAAGTTAGTTCGTATCACTGCTTGAAACCCAAGTGATTCAAACTGGTTGTTAGCTAGCATAAGCTAATATTCTTAGTAAATTACCTGCATGTATATATTATTATATATACATCAGCTAATTAATTATTTTAGCTTATTCTTAACCTACCAGTCTTGGGATATTGTGGAAGTTCCTTAGATATAAATTACCCTTCAAATAATTCGCTAAATATTTAGCAGCACATTTCTTGTACAGTCTTTCCTCGCTTAAAGAAACGGAAGTAGTAATACAACAACAAAACCGAACGCGACACTTTACAACACTTGACGGCATTCAACTGCGCCATCTAGCGGTGGGATGACTCTTGACAATGTGGTTGCACGTTGTTTAGAAACTACAAGTATGGCGACTTTTCTTCTATAAATAAATAAATAAATAACACGCATAGATAATTTTTTTAAAAAGGAGGAGCTTACAACAGTCAAATCGAAAGTATGAGTGACAACCTTAGAAAAATCCTTAAAGACTACGGTCTCTACCGGTCGGGCTTTACTTCGCGAACATTTAATTCGCCGCAGAATTGTCAAGTGGATATGGCTTGTTTATTATTCTCTCTCCGGATTGTGGTGATTTATCTCATTGGACGTGTGCGATTCTCGAGTGGCGGTAAGAATAAAATAAACCCAGCTAATTTTCACATGGCTATGCAAACCAACATATGGGCAATTTATTTTAGCCTATAAACTAGGTAAATCTATAAGAGAGCGCATTATTATTTATGGGTATACCTTTCTGAAAATAGAATATCTTCTTTCCCTTTGGAAAAATCTGTTATTTAGATCTGTGATTTGTTTAATATCTATTTGTTTGATCTCTTAAATCCATCAAAAGGAGGATCCTTGTCTCTTAAAAACTCTTTACAGAAATTGAAACAGAAAGAATGAGAAAATAAAGGACTATTTTATGAGAAGTATGACTCTATATAATGATTGAGAGGAATAATAAGTGCTTTGTTTAGGAAACCATGCAATATTGCTGATCAGATAGGAGATCATTTTATATCTGACAAGCTATTTTGTTTGAATGATAACTGTTGAAATACAAAAGCAATACATCTATTGTCCAAAATAAAATCACTGTGTTTATTTGGGTTTTTTAAAAATTGTTTCTCTTTGTTTTTTTCCCCCAGAAAATTGTTACTGTTCAAAAATTCCTCAATTGCAAAATACAGAGCCTCCAGCTGACACTGGCAACTGCTTCCCGCTTAATTTTAGATTTCGCTACAGTTGCTTCAAGAATTATGTGAGGAAAGTAGGAACATCAAATCTCACCACATGCAAGAATATTACAGGAACTGTACAGTGGACCACTCCAAGCCTCGAGTGTATACGTAAGAATATTTCCTTTCTTTAAAAAAGAAAATTTTTGTTCTGAGTAAAGAAAGCTTGCAACCACACGGATCAGGACTACCTATCATCAACCCTGTTAGGATATTTCTTGAGAGTAGTTGAACCTTTTTCAGAATCATTGCAACAGGATGAACTGGATCCACCCTGGGTTTTTGGGCAACAGTTTTCCAGACTCTCTGTGAGGGACCGAGCCGAAGAAAAACAGGAGCACATGGAGTTTTGTAGAAAAAAATTATTAATTTACATTTATTTTTAACCAAAGTATCAAACAAAATTACAACATAACTTTTGGGCCTATAAAAGAGGTCAACAAAATAAACCTCAAAGTAAACAACATAAGAAACTGAGAAAATAA
>JBAMIG010000025.1:6936219-6946980 GCA_037177335.1 Kiunga ballochi
CGAAGGACACTTTGCGGACTACGTAGTCTGCGTACTTAGAAGTATGCAGTCTCTGAATTGAGAAACGGCCATAGACTTTATGCATCGCTGCAAACACCTTAATGTATGCAGGAGTTTAGAGGAAGCAGCAGATTCATATTGTTACGACCTCTTTTTGAAAACTAGGGGTATGGGGTCTAACAAAATTAAACCAAAAATAACTGAAGATATAACAATAATTTATTTACAAAAAATCTGGGTTCCTAACAACTTTACACAAATAACTCAAGGTGTCCAAAGGTCGGTTATATCCAACTGGTGTTATTATTATTACAAAAACAAAAAGAGACCTCTATGAGGTTATTTAACAATTAACAGTTACAATTACCAACTTATACTACTATTTACAATTAACACAAAAAACTCTCAAACAAAACCAAACAATTCAAAATGCTCTTAACAAGAAATTCTCTCCTCAATTAAACTTAAAAAGCATAACCATGCATCCAAACAAAAAGGGGAATCTAAATTCACAAAACCACTAAGGGTATACTAAAGTTTTAACCAAAGTCCATTATCAAAGCTTTCCAAATGACAAACTCTTCCCAACCAGCCTCTCAATCCCAGAGGCAGACAGAATCCAGGAGGACACAGCTGCCCTGATCGTAGGTAGTTTCCTCCTTTTAAAGTCCATGGATGAGGTTGATTGGTCCGGAAGGAGGAAGCAGGAAGTTGATGCATCCAATGAGTGAGGGACTGAACAGGGACTTATTGATTGGACGACTGATTGAGGTGTGGCTCCAGATCTGCAGCTCAGGTGTAATTGTCTGGCAGAGTTGTATCATTACATCCTCAGGCCGCAGGCTTGGGGATGTAACAATATACTTGTTTACTGCCGTCTCTCAACCATCCCTCCTCATCACGCCTTATTCTGAACAAAATGCTCTGACTCAGCCACAAATCTCTTAATATTACGATAACGATTACATTTTTAGGATTTTCATATCTTATCCAATGCATTCAACTACACAGCCTAGCCTAAAGAATAGGTTGCCACTAAAATGAAGGTCATACACTAATATTTTATTTGATTACGGCACACATTCAATGTGGCATTGTTTCGATAAGTTTCTGCAATAGCATAAAATTCATTTCCATCCAGTGTTGTATGAATTTGTCACCAAGTGCACAGCCTTCTCCAGCACATCTAATAGATTCTCAATGGGGTTAAAGTCTGGACTCTGTAATGGTTGATCTAAGAGTGAAAATGATGTCTCCCTGAAAAAGCCTTTCACAATAAGAGCTCGCCTTAGGATATGCCTGTGCTATCAGAGCTGAAAAAAATAACCTGGTCATTCAGGAAGTGAGCTGACCTCATTCTTTAAACGCATAATGTTGCTGAACCGAGACCTGACCAACTGCAGCAACCCCACATCATAACACTGCCCCCACAAGCTTTCATCCCTTCATCTGCCTCTCTTCTTACACTGATGCACCCCGTCACTCTGGAACCGGGTAAACCTGGACTCATCAGACCACAAGAGCTTCTTTCATCGCTCCAGAGTCTAATCTTTATGCTCCCCAACACGCTGAGGCCTTTTCCCCAGTTAGCCTCCTTCCTTTGCATTGTGCACGTGGAAATGCTCTGACTTTCCTTATTAAACACAGTCCTGAGCTCCACTGTTTTCACCAAACAAAAAAGTGTTTCCCAATCAAGATCATGGAGGATTTTTTTCCTGCCACTTTTTTTTTGGGAAGACAATGATTCCCTGTTATCCTTCCAGTGTTGCATAATGCGTTGAGCAATTCTTACCCCAATTTTAGTCTCCTTTAATCTCCTTAGATGTTTTCTCTGCTTGATGCATGCCAATGACCACAGCATGTTTCTTTCCACATGCGTGTTTAAGAACTGAGAAGCAACAAGTTGCAATATGTGGAGTCAAATAACTTGTTGCCAGCTTAAAGTAAATCTCCCATGAAGTAATGATCTAATAGGAATATATTTGCTAAGTTGAATCCAGATGGTGTCTTTTTCTTTTTGACCAGGCAGCCACAGAGAGGTCATTTTATTTCCCATGTTGCTTGAAATGACCGGTCTGCTTAATAATGTGGAACGTTGTTCTTAAATAGATTTTCATTTATTGACATGACAAACTAATTATCACAGATTTATTTCTGTGATCTAAAGAGCCCTGAGAGACAATACGACCCAGGAGTTTAACTGAGCAAAACAACCATGAAAAAGTATTTTTAAAATCCTCCTGTACTTTCCAGAAAGATTACAGCAACAACTTGATAAGATCAGATGTTTAAAGCAGTAAATATGTCTTTCAACACAAGTGTGAAAAGCACAAGTCAGACGTCCACAGCTGTGAGGGATTCATCTAAAGTGTGATTAGCTTTTAGGAGGACAGATGCAATAAGAACTAAAAAATAAAACATTTATATTGTTTTCAGCTTTGCTGCATTATGAGAAACACATTTAAGCTGCTCTACTTAAACAGCAACAAAGTTTCACCAAGTATCAAGATTAGAAAAATTATACTTTCCTTCACATCCACCTATTGCTGCTTTGTTGTCTGAATTACTTAGATAAAAATGTCTTTAACACTGAATATATCTCACCCCAGCCACTGAGAGGATGCGTAGGATGTCCTCACTGATGACCACAGATGTCCTGGCACGAGTCACCGCCACATACATGAGGTTCCACTCGTCATCAGGAATCTTACCTGTACAGAAACACAAAGAACAAAACAGGAATAAAGAACAAATAAAGAAAACCAGACCTGCTTTGATAGTGCAAGGGTATAACGTCTAACAAGCAGGGAATTAATTCCACAACTCGAAGATAAATATCTTTGAAATAAAAAAGGAAACCTACTAAAGGAGAATTCAGGGTGGTCTTTCAGCTCATGTCTGAAAGATGGGATGCTGACAAAGTCATCACTGACAATAACGGTGTCAAACTCCAGACCTTTGGCCTTGTGGACAGTTCCAACTATAAAGTCTGCAGAGGAAAAAAAAGAAAAAGGCAGTTAAACATTTTCTCAGTGCTAAAAATAAAAACGTTTGTCTCATTATTCTCTGTTTTTTCTGCATTGTTGCATGACTCGTCATAGTACCGTACAAGTGTACACACGTACACGTGTGCAGGTACGGTGTACAGGTGTGTCCGTGCATACCTGCTTTGCGAAAGTCATTTTCAGAGCAATCATTCAGACGTTTCACAAGCTCAGGAATGCGCTTTTGGTATCTCTCCACGATGCTCAGTTTTCCATCCAGCTCTTTGTCTTCAGTTTGTGAGACGTAAGTCTTAAAGGTAGAGTAAGGATTTTCATTGTTTTTTAATGCTCTCATTGCAAAAGAGCGAATCATGGGGTCCTTGATGACTGAAGATAAAAGCAGATTCAATGTTAATGTTAGACTTTTTAATGCACTATGAATTTAATATCCTGCACGTGGTTTTATCAGCTTCTATGAGATCATTATCTACACAATGACAGGGAGGTGATTCCCCAGTTTTGAAGACCTAAACTTTAAAGAGAGGAGAGTTAAGGCAAAACATAAACATCAGTCTCCCAGAATGTACCAGAATATGTCAAAAAGCTGAAATATAAATAGGTTCTAAAGCAAAACTGCACTTTTGTTGTGTTTAAACTTTGGCAAAAGAGCAGCGACTGTCTTCAACCAATAAATGCTGATGGTATGGTCCCACAAGACCTCCTCAGAAAGCTACTTTGCTTTAATTTCCTTTGAAAGGTTTGATGTGAGTCAAAGCTGCCGCAGCATCACCTCAGGGAATATCTGGGATAGGATACACGTAACAAAACGTGCTTAATCTGAACACTATAATGTTATCCATCTAGCTCCTCTGCCAGACTTGGATGCTGGTTGCCAGATTCTCCATTAAATATGTGCAGATATAATGCCCTGTCCCCACCCTCCCTCTTCCTGTGTCGAGATGCAGACCTCCTGCACCAACTCTCTCAGGGAAGCACCTATCTTCCATAGAGAGGTGAATGGAGAGGTGAACTGGGAGAACAACCTGAATTGGACTGAATTTAGTCATTTGTCTGTATCTGTCTTTTCAAAAGGAATCACAAGGAAAAAAAGACAAAGTAATCACAGAAATAAAACTTATTTTAAACTTTATATTGCAGTGAGTAGTAACCTCTTAGAAATATCCCCCTACAGAACATTTAATCCAGCTTAAATGTTTGGTGAAGATCCCACATGCGATGCCAGATAGTGTCTGCAAAAAGGTTTGTGTGAGAAGTTTTTCAACTTTAGTGAAATACATTTAACAAGTAGTTAAAGTGGGACTGGCGTCCCGTCCAGGGTGTACCCCGCCTCTTGCCCATTGGCTGCTGGGATAGGCTCCAGCCCCCCCCGCGACCCCGTTGGGGACAAAGCGGTAGATAATGGATGGATGGAAGTAGTTAAAGTGCTTATAACTCCACATAAGAGCAAACAGGACAGTTACAGGAACAGGATAAATATATTCTAATGGTACATTTAGAAACAAAGTGGATGTGGTGTAGAATCACCAGTTAACTCAGGATTAGTGTTATATTTATAATAATTTAAAAAAAAAGTGCAGTAATGCTCATAAGTTTACATGTTCTTGCTAAATGTATGATTTCATGGCCATTTTTCAGAGAATGTGAATGATAAACATTCATGGTTAATGCTTGGGTGAAGCCATTTATTGTCAAACAACAGTGTTTACACTTTTTATATCATAATAACAGAAACTGTTTACATACCACAGGATTTAAATACAGTTTATTCCCCGTTTAACATCGAAGCTGCTCATTCTTCTTGGCAAAAGGCCTCTTCTGTAAATTCTTGGGCTGTCTTGTATAAACTGTACGCTTGAAATCTCCCCAAAGTGGCTCAATGATATGGAGGTCAGGAGACTGAGGTGTCCACTCCAGGACCTTCACTTTATGCTGCTCTAGCTATTGACAGGTCCACTTGGCTTTGTGTTTCGGATCTTTATCATGTTGGAGTATGTGAGTACATCCCATGCACACCTTCCGGCCTGATGAGTATCAATTTTCCTTCAGTATTTTTAATAATACTGCATTTATTCTGTCATCAATTTTGACCAAGTGACCCGTTCCATTGCAGCTCCCACGTCCCCAAAACATTAGTGATCCCCTCCGGGTTTCACAGAAGGAACCTTTATGGATTTGGTTCCAGAAGCAATGAGGCTGGTCTCTGTGCTGTTTGGCATGTTGTAAGCGTGGTTTTTGTGGGATTCATATAGTACTGCCTTATTTCTGGTGACTTGACTATTTTTCTTCATGTGCATCAGAGATTCCTGCATTTCAGCTCAAATCATCTGTAGATTTTTCTTTGCATCTCAAACAACTTTCCTGACAGCTGTGGCAGACATCTTTGTTAACCTGATCATAGTTCGGTTTCAGCAGAATCTCTCCTTTTCCACTTCTTATTTAAGGTTTAATTGGCTTTCTCGGTTTCTTGGATATCCCTTTCCTGTTTTATACAATTCAGTTAGCTTTTCCTGCAGATCTTTTGAGCTTTTGTTTCCTCACGACTCAGAATCCAGAGAAATCCGTGCAAGGTTGTCAGGAGCCCAGAATCTCACTCAACCTTTTTTATGCAACACTGATACAAGCAGACAGATCACAGGTGTGCATGGTTACCTTTAAGCAACTCAGACATATTTGTGTCAACTTGTGTGCATGTTATCAGGCCAAAGTCTTGATCATTTCTACAGTTTCTGTTGTCATTATCATTTAAAAAGTGTAAACATTGATAATAAATAGCTTCAACAATGAGTGAAAAAAAAGAAGTTTTTCTGTTTATCATTCATATTTTATGAAAAAAGGCCAAGAAATCATACATTCTGCAAGATTATGTAAACTTATGAGCACAACTGTAAATAAACTCACTAAAATCACGACATGACACTCATTTATACACATTCCGTGTGTGTGTTATGTATAAACATTACACTTTGCTTTCTTCTCATCCGGCTGATTTGCCAGGTGGTGGATATCCATGATTTTGTCAAGGCCAATGTTTTTGACATCCTGGAGGAAAATTTTACCATCACAAAAAAAGAAAAGAAAAAAAAGTCACTTCATTGTTTCATTTTAAAGGACACAGCAGATGTGGATGTATTTAACCGTGAGTAACAAGCAGTTTAAAAAGTATAGATGTTGTGTAGTAGAACATGTATTTCACAGAGACACAGCTGGAACGCTTTCTGTGTTTATAGAAAACATACCCCTATGAAGTGGATCCTGCAGAGTGCATTAGCGTCTGTGAGTCGCGCTGCCTCCTTGAAGACACCAAGATTACACCTTGATAAGATGCCGATTTTCCCTGGACTGGTACTCACACCGGATTTCATCGCTTCCACAGCTTTGTTTGCAGTCTCATCACACACACCATCTGTAACGCAAAAGAATAAAAAAAAAAAACCCGTAAGCATGATCAAATAATTATCGCTTTCTCTTTTTTTTTAATTTAAATAAAGAAAGATTATTTTGCACAAGTTTTCAGGCGATTTTGTCCAAAGTTTGGACATTTGTTCAGACTCCTGCATCACAGGGGATTAATGTGGAAATAGCTTCAGTTTTGTCATTTCATACTGGATTGTTTGTTTCTGTTCATCATGCTGTTAATTAAACATGATTTATTAACAATATTCACCTTTCCGTTTTCCTCCCACAAGAATCTTTTCCACCCTCTTGCAAACTTTGAGGATGGTGGCACCCACGTAGGCAATCTCTGCACCAAATCGAAAACTCTGCAAACACAAACAGCATGAGGGTTTATGTGGGAGCAACAGCAAAGCGATTACCATAAACTAAAGAGTTACACTTTAGAGATACAGCACAGTTCCCCAATAATCTCTAATGCATATTAATAATAACCGACACATTATATCTTGTTGAAGTGGTGCTGATATGTAAGAACTTTTGTTCTAAAACATTTTATTTTAAGAGTTTTACTGGTAAATATATTGATGCTTCGGATTAATGAAAAACCACTTCAGTCATTTAGGCTCATATTTTGTCTCATCATGTCTTTCCAAACTTGAATTAAGCAGCGGTCCTCCCTGCAGAGTTCTGGAGGAGGAAAACAAAAACAGATGTTTTTTATGTTTGATGGCAAATAAATGTTCAAAATCAGACGCTGCTTGACTTTTATATCAGTACGTATTATAATAAACAGAATATTAATATCTGCTTTTAGAAACCAGTCTCAATCGTTAAAAGTCGCTCCTTCTAGTCAGTTTAGTTAATTTTTAATTGTTTCATTTTGTTTGTTTAAAATGTGGGATATTTTACTGGTTTTATCAATAACTTGTTTCTTCCATTGTATGAATAACAATCAATAAGCTCCAGGAGGTTTTTTTTGGTCATTGATGACTAGAAAATGATAAACAGTGAGTGACATCTAGCGGCCTTGTTTTGAAGACATGAACACTTAAAACTTCCTCAAACTGACCTTCATGGATGTTTGATCAACAGGAAAAAATGAATGCTTACTGAGTGTTGTTAAAAGAAAAGGAGGTAAACAAGCCCGTTTTCCAGCTTTGATGAAACGTCCTGCACAACTCAAATTCAAAATGAGAGACTACTCCCAAAAACATGATAAAGTTTCACAGATTAAACGCTAAAAATCAAATATGGGATACAAAGAGCTGAATTATGCTTTTTTTTTTGTTTTACAAAACAACCCAAGTACTTTGGAATTGGGTTTTAAACAACAATTATTATCAAAATAGGTCAAAAAGTTATCAGGAAACATTTGTATGTTGTAACACATTTCATAATAAAAAAAACAAACGTCTGAAATGTATAAATGCCATAAATGGGAAAAATGTTTAAGTTCTGAAATAAAGGAAAAAGGTCTGTAAGGAGTTTTTGTGCCACAAGATTCTGTCAAAACTATACTGCCTTAAGAAAACAAGTATTAATCTGACTAAAATAAAGTAAAAAACTAAATATATATATCATTTATATAGCATATTTCTACTACATAATGATTCCTAGAGTGAGCAAACAAGTTAAAAAGTTTATGTGAGTGAACTCTCTTCTTATTCCATGTGGAATATTAACTTCCAAAGTGCCTTATTTTTTATGCATATTCAGTGAGCAATCTTAGGCTCCTCCGATTACTATTCAGGTGCTACAATTTGATTATTAAAGGATTTTTCCTCCTGCACATTTCTAATATTACTATTTAATTTAGCTGCCTTTAAACAACTTACACATGGAGTCAGTGTTGTTCAGAACTTCTCTGTTCTCATTTCCAAAAAGACCAAAAGAAAATCTAAACGCTTGTCTTCAAACCCTGTCATTTAATCATCTTAATACATAATTGGTTTTTTTTTAACATCAGAACTACTAAAGTCTTTAGCTGACTGAATATTATTGCATACCTGTGTGAGGTAAAAGATGTGAGTGTGGTTAACAGTGTGCAAAGCATTGATCGCTCCTCTGAAAGTGTAGATCTGCTGATGAGGATCTCCAACTAAGATTTTCCCACAGTGCTGAGACAGCAGCACATCCAAGATGGCTGCAAAAGAAACAACATACACATTGTTAATATAACAAAGTTCAGAAAAATAAATGAACAATGATGCTTTTTTACAGACATTCAAGAGTAGATATGAAAGCGGATTACAGTACCAGGAGTACAGTCCTGAGCCTCGTCGATGAAGAGTACATCATATCGGGAAGACAAGCAAGGCCTTGGGTTTTGGAGCTGCCACAGCTTTAGGTAACCTGGGAATGAGACTTCAGTCATAATCCGTGTTAATTACTTTCCCTAATTCATTCCGAACTAGCTTACCATCATGGGTCATGTAATAGGCATGTTTTGATTTCTCCTTTAGATCCTTCATCTTGTCCCAGATCATCTTTGCATCGTTGACAAAAAGCTAGGAAATCCAAAAAACACCACGTTTTTAAAGTATCCAGACTCATTCATAGTTCACCACATCGGTTTTGCACAAAAGCTTCATACCAGTTTCTCATCTCGGCCTATAAGGTGCTTGATCCCCTTCCTTAACGTGTACTCATGGGGGACATGATCGCTGGTGATTTCCGGGTCAACTGAGGCCATGAAGCTATGGAGAGTGGTAGCTATCACTTTGGACTTGGAGAAGCCACCACGTCCAGGAGGCAGGATGTAGTTGATGGAGAATGGCTTTATGTTAAAGGTCAGCTTTCCATTAAGCATGTATCTAATGGAAAGAGGATCACAGAAATGTTACAAGTGATTAAGTCAGGTTTCAGATGGAAATAGCAAAGAGCTTGTGGGGGATTCTCACTTCTTTCCGACATCATTATAAGCTAAAGAATGTGCAGTCTTGCAGTCCACGTTTCTGGGGAAGCGCTGGCGTGCCTCACAAGCCACAGAGTGGTTAAACGCCACATACAGGAAGCGGAGATGTGGATTCTGCTCCGCGTACTTCATCAGCGTGGTCGTCTTCCCTGTACCTGGAACACAGTCATGATCACTCAGCAAGGCCTACAAAACTCCTTATGAAGCAAAGTGGCCGATGTCACAGCAAGTACACTGGTACTGAGAAAAGTCAGATATCATGGCCTCCAGGGATGAACTAGCAACCTGTCCAAAGCCTCTCGCCTGTTTATTACTGGGATGGGTACCAGCTTCCCCACAACCCTGAACTGGATTAACCAGTATAGGAAATAGTATAGTACAGGAATACATTATATCTGAAAACTATATAAATTATGGGTATCAAAAGAGAAGCTTCAATAATCATTTTAAATGTATTTAAAACACCAAACACAATCATCTAGATTTGAACTTTTCTCAATTCAAAGAACTTATTGATTCATTTATGACCAAAATCTAAATGTAAAGAAGTTGAAAGGGGAGAAAATGAATGATATTCTATTTTCTGTTTGCAGGGTCTAAATTTCTTCCTTCTATTTTTATCATTTATTTTCTAATATAAAGATTTCCATCACTCTGGTTTTAGGGAGATTTAAAACTTGAACATGGATGAAGGTGATGTACATCATACCTGCAAAGGCCATTATCTTGACCACATGGTCCTGCTGGATTTTGTGGCAGAGGATCTGCTGCTGCTCTCGTGTGAGTTGAATCTGAGGCATCCTTATAAAAAAAACACACAAACAATGCAACACGGTAAAAATGATGGATGTTAATCTTCCTTATCTCCCATTAGACTTTTCATAGAAGAGGAAAAAAGAAAGGAATAAAACCAATTCTCACCATCCTAACGTAAACATCATGACCACATTGCAACAGAATTCTTGTTCTGATTTCAGCCATTTCTTCACATTTGCTGCTGGAAATCTGTGCTCACTTTTAGACTGTTTGGCATGGTGTTCCTGATATGGCTGCTTCCTTTTATACAAATGTGCTTTTGCAGCTGGGAATTTTGAAAATATAATGGATTGTTTTCCTGGTGGCTTTACCGTTGTCCTCTCTTTGGATAAATCCATTTAGTGGTGCGATTTTATAAACATGTGAACATTCATATCAGAAAACGTGGATCAATGAACATTTCAAACTTGGCAAATGATATTTTTTGTAAACAGCAGTGATGAGAAAGAAATGGCTTTTTGCCCAAAATTTGTTATATGTATAATAAAAAGTATTTAAAAAATACTAAAAAGTTGCCAATTTAATTTGGATCTCAGTGTCAGATCTGTTTTTGGTTCAATAAGAACCAGTTTCCATCTACATGGTAAAGTTGTGTTATATAGAGATGTATCATATACACACACATATATA
>JBAMIG010000025.1:6962570-6981143 GCA_037177335.1 Kiunga ballochi
AAAAATGAAGAAACCTCATGGAGCCCACATTGAAGGAGAGATCCTCTCCCAGGACGGACAGGCAGATGTGGCCAGGATCATCATGTATGTTTCTTAAGGCTGCAGTGTACAGTATTTATTTTTACCATTTAATAGAAGTCATTGGTTCATGTCACAGGTTTAATTTTTGTTTAACTGATACGTCAAACTGAGAGTTTTCTTTTCATTTTAAATGGATGTATTTATAAAGCACTTTTCCAGCTGACCAATCAAAGCCCTTCATGTCATTCACACACATACTCTTACCCTGATGGGCTCAATGCAGGGTAGAGCTCAAGATCTTTTCCCGGACCGGTCGATACCAGAGGTTACCCGACCGGTTCTGTTGGGTTCTGGTTTAATTTCTGTTATTTTACACAGACTCGGGTTGGCTTGTGCAGTAAAAGGAGCGGTCAGGTGACGATTAGCTTAAGAAAGATGCAGAAATGGAAACTGAGGAGGTGAAACAGATGTTGGCCTGATTCCAGATGTTAGATTACATGTTTATATTTGAGTTAAATCAGGCTGAAAATGGGTTTGGGCTTTCAAAAAGCTGTCAATCTAACTTTTAAAGCCGGATTAGAGCTCGATTGGCAGAGTTCAGGGTCCTGGCTAAATGTTCTTGCTTTAGAGGATCCGCTAACTTCCAGGTGGGAAAACATCTGCTTTTCTACCTGAACTACAGCCATAAAGCCATATCCTGAGGTAGATGCAAGGCACTCCTTTTCTTTAAACATAAATAAGTGATTATCTAATCCTTTTAAGTAGGATTATGGGAACCCTCTACATGCCATAGATGATCACTGCTCCTTTACACACTACCTCTCCAAACAGCAGGAAGAGAAAAATGAGATTGGGCTTTAATTCTATATTACATCAAAACATTTTAACACTTAAGGAAGTAAAATAAGTTATTCCACTGTTCTCTTTTTATTAATAATCAGCTCTGTGTAATTTAGCTTGCTGCAGCTCCTGCCTGGTACATAAACAAGGTTTTTGTTTAGTCCTCCCAGCTCATGTTTTTAAGCCCTATTTACTGTTTTAACATACTTCACCAAAGTATTTTACTATGGCTTTTTCTAGTGTAAAGTGATGGATTTTAATTTACAAGGAAGCAAAGTCCAAATCCAAAAAATGTAATAAAAAGCACATTTTTCTTCTGGGTTCTGACAGCATAAAAACAGTGTCGTGCTTTTGAGGTTTGCAGCTTAAAACACCTTTTCAATGATCTTTAACAGAAAGTCATGAGAAGAGAAAGTAGTTTTAAATGGAAAACCCCTTTTTTTAAAAAAAAAAAACAAAACAAATGGAGTCACTTTCTCCTCATTCTCTGTCCTCAGCTTGTCCTGAGAAAGTGGAGCGAGCTCATTCCCGGTGGAGAGTTTCGCTGCTTCGTCAAAGAAAACAAGCTAATCGGTACGAAACTTCCAAAAGCGTCTCTCATTTCAAGCTGGATGATAATTGACATCTGTAAAGCTTGAGCAGCAATAAGATCCGAGCTTCAGCAGGCTGATTTAGAAGCAATTAGAGCATTTCATTTTAAGTTACAGTGACGTTGTTATCTGTGTGATCTTACAGCTATCTGCCAGAGAGACTACACACAGTATTACCAACACATCCTGAAGCAGGAGGAGCAGATCTGTCAGGCTATACAGGAGTTTTTCTCCCAGCACATCCAGTACAACTTCCTGGATGAAGACTGTGAGCATCACATTTTTATGTACTCCTTTTTTCAGTGCAGAAAGTCATTAAATATTTACTTTTTGGGAATGAGTTAATCAACAAATGCAGGGGGAGATTAATGCGTTATTGGGGTTTAAATATTTAATATCTGCTAATGTGAAATCTGTGAATCAGATGGTTTTTTTTCTTCTTCTTTCAGTTGTGTTTGATGTATACAGAGACAGTCAGGTAAAGCCACAGCAGAAAGTCTACATGGCTACCATGCTCTGTGTTCTTACATGTAATGAGGCTCTATGGTTTGCAGGGCAGGGTGTGGCTCATTGACCTGAATCCCTTTGGAGAGGTGACCGATTCACTGCTCTTCAGCTGGGACGAGCTTATCTCTGGTGGAGAAATTGCCCAGCAGCAGCAGGTCAGCAAACACGGAGCATTTCAACACATTTTTTTCTGTGGCTTTATGTGTGTTTTGCTGGTACCTGGTGAAGGCTCAGATGGTCTCCGTGCTTCTGCAGGACAGCCCGGCATTCAGATACACAACCAGTGAGGTGACCGTGCAGCCCAGTCCGTGTCTGAGCTACAGGATTCCACGGGATTTTGTTGACCTCTCCACCGGAGAAGACGCCTACAAACTTATTGACTTCCTCAAACTGGTTTGTACTTAAAGCTAATCTTAGTGTCCTCAGGTGTTGTTTGCCAGCTATGAAACAAATAACCTGTTTTTTCATCCATCTTCATCTGAGGTTGAGACAGACATGAAGACTTTCTTATTAACGGGACTTTATGTGCCAAATGTGCATCGCTAACGTGAAAACACAACTATAAAAGACCCAATGTAAACGGGCAGAGCTGTGTCAATATGCAGTGTTATCAGTGTTATTGATCAGCTTCACATTAGTCATGAAATGAGGCGCCGCATGAGTGTTAGGAGCATAACAAAGCAAACGCAGATAACATAGGACAATGTTATCTCTGTCCTAACTCAGTTAAAGTCACTGGACTAGATGAGCTGGTTAAAAGCTGTAGTCACTGTAGTAAAAGGCTGATAACTGTAGAATCAAAGGGAGCCCAGAGACTGTAAACATTGTTTTATGCTGAACTGTTTAAAGATGTTTGTAGAGTTTTTATTCTTTGTTCCATCATCAGAAATGTGGAGCCAGAATTTAAAGCACCCCCAATAATGCTCATTTATCATCAGTCTAAGCTGATTCTACAGCATTTAAATGAAAAATGCAGCTGTACTACAGTGCTTATAGTCATTTTATTATTATTATTATAGCTGAATAAAGTTTCACCGTCCTCCTGAGTTTCCTGTCTTTCATAGATTTGGGGGATCAGAATCTCAAAGTATCAAAGTATATCTGTTGTATGATTGCTGTTTCAGGTTAATCTCGCTTGTAATGAGGAACTCTAGACCCGATGGGATCTTATTTGGGGTGTAAATCCCAAGTTTGAAACAAATACAGAGTGGTTTTAATTTAATAAATGACTTTTTAATCTTCGCTAATGTCCCAGGTTCTGCTGCAACAAGATTTCTGCTTTTATTTTGATCTGATCCAGGTGTTTGTGATGGATGAATACTACTTTTTATAACAAAACACATTAAAAATAATACATTATTAATGATGGTTCAAGTTGTTCTACATGGTGATTGCTATAGCTTTCTGTTTATTGTTTTTTAATATATAGACTTGCAGAGTTTTGAGCGAATATTTAAACACAAGTTTAGCAAAATGATGCATATGCAGGATGTTTTATATGGATCTATGCATCTTCACATATGCAGAGACTGAGGAAGACCAGGAAGTACATGGATCCCGCCCTTCCATAGCTTAACTTTTCCAACTACGTTGACAGGAGGCTCTGAACCCAGTTTTTAAAGAGGTGGTGTCTCAGAGATTGTGATCCATAATCTACTGTTTTAGTTTGCACCAACATGGCAACACCTCAGAGAAGCTAATAAACCATTCAGGCTTTAGGTTGTTGTGGCGTATATAAGAATCTGCTTCATTAATGAGTTTTAGCAGAAAAAGAGAATAAAAAGTTGTTCCTTTTATAGAATCTTAAAGTTAAATTTAATTATCCAAAGTACACAGCACTCCTTTGATTAATCATAATGTACATTGATTTTGGTTACTTGATCAGTTTTATTCATTGGTTTAGTTTGTAATTAATGGTTAAGTTGATTCTCTTGGTTCAGTTATCACTGAGCTGAAGCATTAATGTGTTTTTTTTTTTACTTCCAAATCGGAAGATTTCAGCCTCATCCGTCACTTCTCCCTCTTTTTTCACAGAAGAAAAGCCAACAGGAAGAATCTGAGGAGGAGGAGGATGAGGAGGAGAATGCTCCAGGGTCATGAGCCCTTCATATAATCATGTGAAGTGACTCTTCACCTTCTGTCTTGTAGCTTCTTTCTTCTTCTTCCCTTGCTGTTTGTTTCCCTCTGTCCTCTGAACAGAACACGGTGTACAAGCCTCACTGACTCACTCATGCTGCTCTAACAGAACATGTGAAGACAGTGGATCATGTTAACAGCTGCTTCAGGAGTGATTTTACTCTCACGGCTTCGGCTTTGTAAGCAGGAGGGGAAACGTGTCACAACTTAAACCGGTTTATTCACCACTACTGTAAAGATCGCCTGCTTTTATACTTTGAAACAAATGTTTCTTGTAGTTTGTTTGTCTGTGTTGATGCCTGAAAACTGTCTGTGGGATTAAAGTAAACTGAACACGGCACACGTTTGTGTTGTGTTTGTGTGTTTTGTAAGGCTGACAGACGTCGCCAGTGAACACAACTGAAAGCCTTCATCACTTCATCTCTCCCTGCCAATTTCCTTTTGAACAGTTTGGACACAGTCATTGCTCCCAGCTGCTCCTGGAACTCTTTTGGAGTCCTGTTTTTCTTTCTTTTTGTGTCCCATCATGCTGTCGACTCCAAAAAAAACAAACAAACAATTAACCTTCTTGTCATATATTGGCGGCCTGTCAGTCTGGCGAGTGCAGTAAACAAGCACATTACAAATCAATTGTGCTTTTATGCAACAGTTCTCATTACACTGGAAGCTAAAAGAGCTATGCACGGCACGGGGCGCCTCCTTTTTGGCTTGTTTTTCATCCTTTATTTTTCTCATTTCTTCACTGAATTGATGGAGCAATTACAGGGAGCTGGAAAGAGCGAGTGTGTTTACAGTTACAGCTCCCTGAACGAACCACTGAGGACGGGAAACACTGTTATTTGGCACAAATTGTATGAATGTTTCTCATTAATCGTATTATAAAAATGAAAACTGTCTGCAGATGTACCATCCAAACATAACTTCATTATTACATCAACATCTTTATCGAGTAGCCTGCTCGGTTTTCTTTTAAGTATTCTGCAGGAATCTTTGGGGAATTCAAAGTTTAGGCAAAATGCTGCAGTTGGGTTCCTCTCCTGTCCTGGTGACTGCATGGCTTAAAGCATTTATACAATTATACTCATTAAATGGATCTCATTCAACACATTTTGCATTCACATGAATTGACTTGCACATAAGCTACCTGGGTTTCTGTGTTGTCCTGCAGGTTTAATCCCAATTGATGCAGAAATTTAGATCTCATTACAATTTAAATCTTGTCCAATAAAGGTTTTGCAAAAGTAAAACTAAAAGAATCATCAGGAGGATAAAGATTTTCTTTAAGTGTATTTCTGTAAAGTTCTTAATTTCACACAATAAGTAAGAAAGTTTGCGTTGGGTTAATTGTTTCTTTGTTGAAATAACTGTTCAGGCAACAAACCTTAAAAACCTGCATATTTCCTTTATATATTTGCAAGAAAAATGTATAATAATGGATGAGCAGGAGAGCTGAAAACAGCTCAGTAAAACTAACCAAACCCTCTCTTCCGTTTCCAGACAGCTTATTTTGCTGTTGGTTTCTGTTTGGTGTTGCTGACGGAAGTGTTGACAATAACTTCATTTAATAATCAGGAGCCTCATTAGCATGTAGAATGACCATACACATCCACAACTCTGTACACTGCTGGGATGTATGCGTCGCAGTTTAGTGCAACTGAATTGTAAAACTGTGTAATTTCCTTCATTTGGTTATATAGATGTTTACCATGTTTAAAATGAAACAAGTACACACTGTAAAGATTAGGATCTGGTCTGGTTTGAAGTCCTTTTGTTGCATAAAGTCTTAATTTCTGCAGAAAGAATCCAGCTCTAAAGATCCCATTTAAACTGCAGAAGATGAAAACCAATAATGCAACTCGGACCAAAAACAATCAATTGTGCCCGTAATTTATGTATGCACTTCCTTTGGTTTGCACACTTTAATTGATGATTGTAGACTAAAGATTCACAACATGTAGTGTAGTAGTGGATAGCCTATAATCCAATACCCTGGACTATGTCCCTGACAACGTGCATCACAAAACTTCAATGCTCTGTGGATTTTAAATTACTGGCTCTGCAAAAGGGTTTCATCTATGATGTGAGAAGAAGTATGGATGACACTTTGCCTACAGAAAAACAAAAAAAAGCCAACTCAAAATGAAATATTGATTTGTTTGCTCGTCCTATTGGCAGAATCAGCTAAATTATTTCTGTTTGCTTGATTGAAATCTGTGCTCAAGCTGCAAAGGTTACAGTCTTTCATCTTGACCTCATTTCTTCTTATTCTACCATCCCTGATGCCTTTCTCCCTTTCTGCTTTGCAGGTAGGTAATCATCTTTCATGCATGGGGGGGGGGTGTCAGACTTGCTGACTCAGACCAAAGGATGAACATAAAGGGGGGGAAGTGATGGAGTGATGGAAGGGAGGGGAGTTTTCCTTGGTTGCTGCTGAGGAAGAGCTGCAGTAGTTTGCAACCAGAATACTCATGAGCAGCTGAAGCTGCAACACGCGCTGGCCTCCCCCTCCCAACCTCCATTTCTCCTTATCCGTGTCTCCCTACAGTATCGCGCGCGCGCTCACACACTATAGTAACAAGGAGGTCACGTCGACTAAGTTGTGTGAGCAGTAACACGATCTCAGCTGACCTCAGCGTACTTGGCACTCATTCTCCGGAAGGAGGGAGTCATTGAAATCTTTTTGTAATCCAGGTGTTCACGCGGGCCGCGCCAACGCTCGTGGCGGTTCTACGAAGGGGTCCCGCGCCACATAAATGCCTCCGGGGTCCGCAAATAATGGAAATTGTCAGAAAGTTGGCGCATTGCGAATTTACTGCCGCAGACACACATGCTCGCTGTAGGGCAGAAGGAGCAGCATCCCATCAGCGGCTTTTATTGTCATAACAACGTCACGTGCTCCGACACCGGAGGCAGCAGTGATGTGCGCGTGAAGCGATTTGGCGAGAAGTTAAAAAATAATGAAATGATTAGTTGCAGGGTTAAAAAAGAAATAAAGTAAAATCAATTAACGGGGTTTTGTAAATTGCAGGTGGCGTCACTTTTTTTAAGTGTGTGTCAAGTTAAAATGTCGTACGCATCCAAACCGGAAGTTGAAAGTATTGACTTAAATATTAATGTAGGCTATTAATGTGAGATTTAAGGGTAGGGCAGAAAATTATAAATTTATATAAAAACAAGTATCATTTTCCACCTTTAGCCTATTATAAAATATATTATGATCAGTTTAATAAACACAAGTTTAGTCAAGAAACACTAAACAGCCACAGATCCAAAGTAAAACACAAAATTTGTTTGGTCATTATTTCTTCCGCAATTGTAGAAAGCCTGTTTAGTTAATTTAGTCATGATTTTAGTATTTTAGTCCTGGAATAAAATGCAGAAAAGATGTGGGTTGGTTTTAATTTTTTCCTTTGGAGTTGTTGGACTTTGACCAACATTATTAAGTCACTTTAATGTGTTTATTTAGGTTGACGTCATTTTATTTAAAACTTTCCCATTCAAAGTTTCCCGGGACCTCCCTGATAGAGGAAAGCACCATTGACTCTAAAATACCAATACAATATGTCTGTCTTTCAGTTGCCAGTCTTGCATCTGTGACCAACACACACATCACTTGGATTGAGATCCAAATCAAAGGACTCAGGATGAATCAGCAGGGGAATATTCCTGGAGAATTTTGCATATTTTTGGAGATGGGATTATCAATAGGCTACGTAAGACAAATAATCCTTAAAAGTTATATCTTGTTGTAGTCCTTGTTATTCATGATTTCCAACTATGTGCAATACAAACCTGTATTATTAAAGGGAAGATCACACATTTCCTCTCTTTTGTTGATAAAAAAATATCCAGTCTGGGTTTATTTTAACTGCAAAATGATTCAGATGATGATAAGGATGTGTTAATGGTGATACAATTGTTTTTTTTAGCATCAGTCATAGTAGATATGTCCTGGTTTTAATTTTGAAAGATCAGGAAGCGGGATTATCATCTCGTGAATTTGACAGAAGCCGTTCAGAACCACAGAGAAGGGGAGGAGAGAGAGAGAGAGAGAGAGAAAGAGAGAGAAGAGGAGGAGGGCGGCAGCAGGGATACGGTAACCTGCAGGAGGACTCACATGGTCCCTTCTGCATCAGCGCTCAGACCACCAGGACTCTCCAAACCTCCGACATTCAGCTCGACTTATTATTCCTGCACGCGCTCGGCTTTGTTGATTTTCTTCTATTGATTCTTATCCATTTTTTTTCTTTAAACCATTAGGCTATTTTTGCATCCTTCTCCCGCAGCCCCGGTGTCGGCCCCCCTCGGCCGGTAAAGAAGCGAAATGGCCCGGGAAAACGGAGACACCGGCAGAGGAGAGACGTGGAAGAAGCAAGTCGACGACATCAAAAAGATTTTTGATTTTAAAGAAGTCCTCGGAACGTGAGTGAGCTGGTCTTAACTTCCTTTGTTTATGCCAGTAACATCCCCTCCTGGTGTTTGTTTACATGTGGTGGTCTGTGATGTGACCTTTAGGGGCAGCGGGTCTCTCTGCTTCTCACCTTCCATGTTTCAGATGTGAAGCTTTATTTGGTGTCTTGTTGCTCAGCAGAGACGTTTTACACACCGACCAGCTAATATTAGTTTTACTACATCATTTCTGTTACAGGATGCTCTTTAATATTTATACCACTTTTCTCTGTGTGTTTCTAATATCTTAGACTCTAAACTAAGCTTTTGTTTCATACCAGCAATAGTAGTTTGTTTTACTTTTTATTTAACATTTATTTCATTTTTAGTTGCTTTAATTTGGTTTTAGTTGCAATCACTTCTAGCTACATGCAATTAACTAATTTAAATATTCTCAGCTACTTATATTATCCAATATATTGCTCTGAGTGTAGATACTGTATATAATTAATCAGCATAAGTTTTATGCCAGATGCTGACAATACATAAATGCAAGCTTACCAACACATGTGCAACATAATATAAATTACAATAGAAAGGATATACGTTTCTAAAATGTATTTTCTATTTTATTTTTATTTTCTGACATTTTTTGAGTGCTGTTTTGCTAAAATATTATAAACTATTTTCACTTTAGGACAGTTGCATTAATTTGAACCCCTATTGTGAGCATGCATTACTTATACATAGACACATATTACTCAGCACATACATTCCTGTTGGATGATACCCTAACTACAACATTTTTTGGGTTCCTGTAATGTGTTTTAATGTGTGTCTTTTATTTAGCAGTTTGAGACTGTGTGAGCATAGGCAGTAGAGATCGAGAGTATGGAAGGGATTTTCCTGTTGATGACAGCAAAGCTTTAACAGGCAGCAGGAATTAGTCTGAGTAGAAGCAGCAACAATATCACATCACAAGTTTTTCCCGTTGGAATTGGGCTTTTTTGTACTTCTAGTTCAGCATTAAGCATCTTTTCTTGTTGTCATCCATGTTTAATTTCCCATTTTTCATTCAAACTAGGATACAGATCCCCCCACCTCAGGCTTCATGCTGAGAGACATGAGCTATGTCTGTTTGGAAGGCTGCCCTGGTGGAAGGGGGAGGTGGGGGGGCACATAGACAGCAGATGCAGATTGGGATTAACTATGCACGAATTAGGAAAACTTCACCCGAAGAGAGGGAAATTCAGTCATGTGGTTTAAAGACTGAATGGGAGACTGAACACTTTAACTGCTGTGTGTAACTGTGCAACACCTGAAATTTGTACCGGATGTGAAACACTCACTCACACACACACACACACACATACACCCTGGAGGCAGAGTGGCAAAGGACTCAATGATCCGAGTCGGCCATGTTGCAGCCACACATTAACCAACAGGCCTTATGGATCTTTGAACTTGATGCATCAGCGGAAAGGGGGGATTCAGAAGTGTGTGGGACAGAAAAGTGGTTGCAGTGAATGAATCCTAGGTGACTTTTGCTTCGATTTCTGGCGACGGTCAAGAGGATTGTTGTTCGAAACCATCAGATGCTTGCCAGGGGTGACGAGTCACTTTCTAAAGCAGTAATTCAGGAAAATCAGGAAATGAAGGAAAATAAACTACTTTTCTTTATCTATGTTACAGTGTATATGAAGACAGCTGTGTAGCCTATGTAGTGATATAAACAGGCTACATGGTGTCTTGTTACCCCCTCCATGTGTGTGCTGTGGCTTCCTATCATTCACTTCTCAATAATTCAATACTAACAGAAGTGTGTTCTTTGTGCGTACATGTGTGTTAGAGGACCCCGGGTGGGCTGTGGCTCTCAGCGTGAGGGCTAAGAGGTAAATAAGCAGGTGATGTCGAACCATTTTCCGCCACTGATCGGGCTGCAGGAAGTCAATCATAAAGTTCAGAAAATGAGACAGAGCTTAATTTAAAATGGTATCAAGAGGAAAAAAATTGTGTTTGTGGATGCTGCCCATTGTTCAGATGAATTGACATTGAAGCTGTGTGTGAATCGTTCACTTCACTTGCTTTTCCACCATGCAGTGATTAAGTTTGTTTAAGGATGATAAATGTTTTTAAAGCGAGGTTGTTGTAATCGCCATGCAAATATTTCTAAAGCGAGCTGGACTACAACATATTTATGTAACAGCCTGAACAATCTCATTTTCAGATAAAATGCATGGTTTGCTAACAATTTTCCCGAACACACCTCTTAATAACTCAGATTTGGCTTTAATTAACCATCAGTGCAGATGTTAGCTTTGTGCATGATGGTAAAATGATGCTTAATCAGGAGCTGCGTGCTTTGAAGGTGAGTTGCATCACAGAGGGGCTGTCCCATTTCAAAGGCTCTTTTGAATGCAGCCTTCGAATGTGTTCTTCTTTTCCCACGTTGACAAAGATACACTGGGTGGATGGAATAGTGCACAGATGTAATTCCAGCTGTTTAGGGGAAATTGTTGGGTGGAGAGATGTTGATATGTAGGAACAGGAGTATATAAACTTCTTAACATGAAAAAAAAATCCAATAACAAAATGATCTTTGACCTTTTTATATGTCCTAAAGGAGCTCAGTGTTGTTTACTTAATTGATGCAGACATGATGCAACTTTACATGAACAAATTAAACGGCAAAAAACCAGAAGAATAATGTTTTAAGAATATTCTGTTTATCATATTTTACAGCTAACAAGCTAACAGCCCTGTAGTGCAAACAACATAACCTGAAATGAGAATGGCAAACATCATTCTTTGCATATCACAGGGGGATAGAGTCAAACAGTGTTATTGTATGTGTGATAACATGCACGCTGCAAGGCAAATTGTACATTAGCTCCATGTTTTTCACTAACTTCCAGGTACACAGTGGAAGGTTTTCCGAGGAGTCTTACTGTAAGTCAAAGTGTGCGTGTGTATGTGTGCGTGTGTGTGTGTGAGGGTGAGATGGAGAGGACGTGATGGGGATGCATTGTGGGAACGTCACTGTGCCATCTAGGGCACGCTGCCCTTAATTGATGCTCCACTTCCCTGACGCTGGCACTGTTCTCTCCACTGTTTCTAGGACTCCATCGGACAGCTCCTCCCAACCCTTTATGTATCTCTTTATGTCTTCTTCATGTCTTCATCTCCGTTCTACACCTCCCTCAGTCCTTGTGTCTGCATCTCAGCTTTGTGTCTCTTGTCAGCGTTGAATTGCAGTGCCAGCAAACATGATTTAAATATTTCTTTCATTCCTGTTATAAATAGGAGCTTAAAAATGGAACAAAAGAAAAGTGACAAAGCCAACTTCATCAGTGGACTGCGAGCCCACGTTTTAACAGTGGGTATGCGTGTTTCTGTGAGCACACTTTGGAAATCAAGTCTTTTCGTGTTCATAACGATGCTGATTGTGGTCAGGCTTATTGTGTTGTTAGCCTTGCACCTGCTCTGTTTAGTTTCTTTCTTCTCTGTGAGGCTTAGCGGAGGTTTTACTACTTTCTTGTTAATAAAACTGCAGTGAGAATTGTGTTTTGCGACAAAAAAATATGTTTTAAAATGGTTTTTTAAGGATTTCACTGTGTGTAAGAGATTGATACTTTCCAATTTGACCAGTTTATGCTGGTTTAAGGACATGCCTTCAACATGTTTTGGGGCAGTTTCTCAAGTTTGAAGCAGCTAGGATAAAATTTTGCACCTCCAAGGGTGAGTCTCCGTTGTAAAAGGATTGATTGCCTATTTTAAGTTATCTTGGAGTCTTGCCATGGGCTCGGATGGTGTCTGAAGTGATGTGGACACAGCTGAGTGTGCACATGAACTTTCCCTGAGGATACTGCAGCCAGGGCAGCAAAAGTAAATAATTTCTGTTCAGCTTTGAGAAGCAGTCCCATTAGGATTAGTAAACTAGCCCGCCTATCTCAGAGTTGGGATTTTCAGAAACATTGTAATCCCTTCCCTTCAGGAAAAGGTACACAGACCTCATGTGTTTACGTGCACTTATAACTAACCTGCTACTTCAAGCAATGCAAAAGACTATAATTAGCTTGTTTTAGCAGGTGTATCGATAAATAAAATAACTAACATTTAAATACACTACTTTTTGTGTAAAAATGCCATTAACATATTTCTATTAAAATTATTTAAAACTAGATTTTAAAAAGAGAGAAAAAGCAGCAAGTTTTTTCTTTCTTTCTATAGAGTTGATAGAAGCATTTGGCTCACTGGAAGTGAAATATAGATTTTAGCACAGTACTGAATGATTTTATACATGGATTAAATGTAATTAAAGCCAAATTTAATGGTCTGTGGGTCTTTGTTTGGGTTTTGTTAGTTTTGTTGTTGCCTAAGTTGCCATCTTGTTTCCTGTTTTATTTTGTAGAGTTTTCCCCTTGTGCATTCTGTTTGCACCATTTCCTGTTAGTCAGCACACTTAGTTTTATTTACTAGTTTGGATCACCTGTTGTTAGTTGGCTGCAGTAAATAAATCCCTTGGTTTGTTGATTTCATTCCCAAGTTGTTGTTTTCCCACTGGCATCCTTTAGTTTTTAAACCCTGTTGTTTTCACTTATCATTAACCCTTTGTTCCTGGACCTCTCTGCTTCTGCTTTCTGCATTTGGGTCTTCTCACTTCTTGTGGTTTGAAAAAAAACTTTAGAGTAGTACAGCAAACATTACTCTCTGAATAGAAAGAGATGTAATGGCAAAATAAAAAGATTGAAACATGTTGGCCCAGGTGGAGTGTTCTGCGTTTGCACCAAACAGTATAACAGACCAATAATAATATAGTATATAGTATATATATATATATAGAGAGAGAGTATATAATATATTATGTATAGTATATAATATATAATATAAGAGATGGAGTCACCAACTTTCACAGAAATCTTTTGATAAAAATCCCAGGAATAAATGCAAAAAAAAAAAAGTTGTGCCCTCTAAGATGAGTGTTTAAAACATTCAGTAATGTCAAACATACATCTGCCATACACACACAGAAACCCCAAAGAGTACATTTTAAGTCAAACATAAGTTTTGCATTGCTTGACTGTTCTAACTGTTCTCATTGCTGAATGCATTTGATGTGAAACTACATGCATATTTGTGATTAGTGGTAGAGGTGGCATGCATCTCTCTGCACAGACTAACGTGTGTCCAGTCCTCTGCGTATTAATGATCATAAACTTTAGTCCATTATCGGATCAGTGCTCTATTTTAAGCCTCTCCGCGACCACATCCAGCTTATAATCACCCCGATCTGAGAGACTGTTTGTGCACTATGGTGATATACATGACCAGTGACAGCTGTGTGTGCACTGCAGCCATGCTCATGTTTTTAAATGCAGCTTTACATAAAAAACGGAGCAAGAAGAAAGTTTATGTAAGAACATTTTGTAATTTTATCTGAATCTCTTTCTTCCATTAATTAAATGTCAGTAAGTGAACGCAAATGTCACTGTTTGAATGGAAGTTCTGTCAGTTTTGCTTTCAGAAATCTGTTCAAACTGCAGGAAACTTGGTTTTTAATAGTTTTTTTTCCCACTATCACAGTGACATTTGTACACGGGGAAAAAAAGTATTTTTGACATTTTAGTATTGCATTTTTTTTGAAGGAGCAGGATTTTACTTATATTTGGAACAACTAAAATATATTTGCGCTCATATAAAAAAAAAAATGAGCACAAGAGGGAAACTCAATAGAGAGGCTCCAGGTTGTTTATCCTGACTGGAGGATTTGGTTTCAGCGCTGTTGTGCAACACGAAAGGGTCTCGACAACAACATCTGCTGTTTCGAGAGGAGATTCAGGGACATAGCCTGCTGGGACACAAACGCTTGTTATGGTGAATTTAGCCGCTGGTGGTTGACCGTCTTTTAGTGATCAAGGACGGTCAGGGTGCTGAGGGGGTAGTCTTTGGGGCTGCAGCAACATTAGCTGTGTTGCTAACCGTTGTCCTGCAGGCTATTGGGCCTTTTTGAAACATCATTAGAAGTCAACAGAGGACATTGTGTAGTAATTTGTGTCAACATGAATTTGCACCAGCTCTGCTATAAAAAAGAGGACCGGCACTCAGGTCAGCTATCATTTGTTTAATGTTAGCTTCCCTCCACCACTCAAAGTTTAGAGATGCCAGCTTCCGCTCAGAGTTTTGAGGAAGCTGCATCAAGCAGAAGACAAGTAGCTTGTGAACATATAAACATAATCAATGCTGGATATTCCCTACAATAAAGAAAGAGAATAAAGGTGATGTATACACAATATTATTTGTATGATAGAAACACATTTACGGTTAACTTCTTCAGGACTTCATGAATTTATTAATTTTGTAGTACAGGTTGTTTTCCCTGCAGTTTCTCTGTGAAAAAATACACAATAATTAAATGTTTGTAACATGCTCTGCTGATAATATTACACACTTCACACTTCTATTACACTCCCTCCTGCTTATCGTCCCCTTCAGAGTAAATGGATTTAAGTTTAAACCTGACTCATCCTCTGAAGTTTGTGCCTTTTTTTCATCTTGTTTTTATAAAAAATTTAACATGAATGCACTAAATTACCCATGAAGTATATTATTACCATATGATAGAACACACAAAACCTCGAGCTCACACCAGCACACTCAATATATTGCAATGTTTTTCTGAAATACTTACTTTGGTCTGCAGAGAGGAGCCTTTTCTACTTATTGATTCAATCGTTTTGTTAAACAATGAGGGTTTAAAACGCTGTACAATTATTAATTCTGGGTTATTAACAAGGTGGTGGGTGGTACACGAGTCAAAATCATCCCCTATTTCCTCTTTATAAATGCTCTGAAACACTGCTCTACTAGTGGATATCCACAAGAGCAATATAGAGAGAGTTCCTTTTAAGGAATTATGTATTGTGGAATATTATATCATATGTTTTGTTATACATCGCACACATTCACAAAACTCCTGTGGGGTTCTTTACTACCAGATGTAGCTGTAAGCATACTTAGGAGAAACCCTCTACCTGACAATTTTACCCAAAGTGACCATGTGTTTTTTTTTGCCAACATTGTTTTTATTCAGTAGCAGTGCAAGAGATTAAAACAAATACATGTAATGAACATACATGTTAAACAGTCAGTTCCTACCCCAACTTATGTTACATTTCTGATTGGGGATCTATTCACCAGGTTACGCTCCATCCAAGTCAACAAGGTACACAGAGTACATATTTAAAAAGAAGAACAAGTGTTTTGGTACATTGGGCACCGCAGAGGGCTACTATTGATGTATCTTTGTCTCCATCATTGCTGCTAAGTTTGTTCCTGTTATATGGTTAATAAATGGGTCCCAGATCTGATGGAAATTATGTTGTTTATGTTTTATTGTGTAAGTAATTTTTTCCAGAGGAAGTGTTGTTGATAATTCTGATAACCATCTGCCCACTGTTGGTCTTTTGACTTCTTTCCACATTAGGGCTATTACTCTTTTGGCCAATGCTATGCTTAAATCTACAAATATCCGCTTATTCTTTTCCACCTTCAAAGTATTCGGGTATAAGCCCAAAATACATAGCCGCAAAGTGACCATGTTGACATGAAATAACACTATTTAGATATAGTCTAATAAGCACAGTGCCACACATGTAAAAGCTCAGTGAATCTGTAAAAAGGCTGTTTTTTTTTATAGCAGTCTGGTTTATTTTGGTCGGCAGAACAATTGAATGTGACCTTTCCTTTCAGGAATGTTGTCTGATCCTGTGGTCAGGTGTGAAATGGGAACGCCAGGCAGATCCTGTTATCTGATAAATCAAGATTAAGTGTATGTCAGCAAGTGTTGTGGTTGCCCTCTGAGGAAATGCTCTTAGACTGTATCCTGCAGCGAATCATTTTAGAACGGCTCAAACATCACCAGCAATCCCGCTGAGCAGCCAATGCCACTTCCTGAGTTGGCAAACCAAAGCAAAGATTAGAAGGGATACATTGATGCCACATTTTCCCAAATAGAGTACAAATACAGGTACGTTTGATGATACAAGTATGAGTATTTTATAAATCCCAGTTTACTGGTAGGGTGTGGACCAGAGTGCCAGAGGCATTGAAAGAGTGGCTAATTGTGTAAAATCATTGATGAGAGTAAAATCAGATACTTTCCAGTAAATGCTGTTATTCTAAACAACTGGCAATCACCCAGTTATATGTTTTTAGTGAATTTGGTTCATGGCTGTGACAAGGCATATGCACCAAACCAGCTTCTCTGGGATAATGCCAGATTTGGATTTTTAACATAGCATGTGTAATAAGCTTATTGTATTTGCATTAATGTGTTAAAATGATACCTGATATTGTTTTGGTACACCCCTTTCCTGATTCCTGTTATTTAAAACCTTGCAGAGAATCAGGAAAACGTTGGAGGTTTCTTTGTCTTATTTAGGTCTTTATCAGACATTTAGAGCCGCAGATGAAAATCTGCAGTTTCAAATGTGCCACACCTGTCTTTTTAAGTGTAAGGGAACTTGCCATCTGATGCTGAACTCACAGAAGCAGCCCCTACCTGAAGAGAAAGGCGAGTCACAAAGCAGCTTAGCATATTTTCCCTGAAGGCTGTGCTGCTTCTGACGGAGCTGGGAGAAATTATAACAAAATAATAGAATGGAAGACGAGGACGAAGAGGAAGAGATAACAGTATTGAAATGAGGAATTATAAGAAGCAAAGGGAGAGAAATGAAAGCATATATATGAGCCTAAGGGGGTGGCTCCAGGGGCTTGTAGCGTTGCACTTTTCCACTGTTGAAGGATAAAAATGCTGGAAGTGATTTTTTTCCTCATTCTGTCCACCATCTGTTGTGGTTGGGGTTTTTTCTCTCTCTCCCTGTTTCCGTGCTGAAAAGCATTTAGGAGTTGTGCTAAAAATCCAAAATGCTGTTTCATCATTCATCACTGTAGAGTTAATTTAGAGTACAACCTGAGAGAATCCTCATATTAATCGTTTTACATGTTGAAATGGTTTAATGGTAAGCTGCAGAAATGTTGAAGATGCACCTCAGAAGCAACTGAAAGGATGAAGGGATGCCTGTCCACCTTTATGCTTTGTGAAAACTTGTCTGCAGCATGAATTGGAGGTCTGTGCTTTCATTACTGAATCTGGTTGTGTCAGGAGTTAAGGAGTTAAGTTTTCAATCTTAAGAACTATGACATATGTTCAGGAAAATTACATCAGTTTGAACTTGTTGACTGATGAGTAGCATATGTTTATTATGATTATTATAGTTTTATTGGATGCCTCGAGTAGAATTCAAGTGCGTCATCTCTGACTGTTCTGTTAGGCAAGAAGACAGTGGCAAAATAGTCTGTATTAAGAGGAATACAATGTTGTCCCAGGAATTAATCTGTATTGTTGATCCGAACTCTTGCAAACACAAAACTTGGACAAAACTAGCATTCAATGATCAGGTTTATTACACAGTATTAACCTTCATAATCACTTTGTCTTCTTCTCTAAATCATTCTTCTCGTAACCTGTTCTGTGTGCTTCAGTGATGTTATCCCCAAAATGAAAATGAATTAAACAATGTTAATGTTTTTTTTTAATTAAAAATAATAGTTTTGTGATAGTCCAGGTCTTGTTTCATTGAGCTGCTGACAGGATTTCTGTCTTGCAGAATAGTAGAAGAAGCCTCTCAGTGAACACACTTTCTTGTTTCTACACTGTGTTGTGTAGAAGAAATGAAAAATGGTTTATTATGTTCAGCAGTATTTGCATCGTTCTTCTCTGCACATTAGATCCAGTGACTTCAGAGTTACAGAACCTGCACAGAACCAGCTTTCCTGATGTGTTTTTGCAGTGTCTTTAAGTCTCTGACTTGGATTGTTGCTGCCCCAGCAGATAGCTGCAAAGCCGATTGAACTTTCTACTACACACTGATAACATCTCTGCAAAATGGAAGATGGGTTTTGTCACTTAGAGCACACCAGTTACTTCTGTTTGGTTGTCAGGTGTGCATCCAAATAGGATGGTAATTTAATTTAAGACCCGTGCAGTGTGGTAACCTTATTAATAACAAGTATATATATATATATATTA
>JBAMIG010000025.1:7002017-7014109 GCA_037177335.1 Kiunga ballochi
TAGCGTGGGTTCTCTCTGTGTTAGTGTGGGTTCTCCCCGTGTTAGCGTGGGTTCTCTCTGTGTTAGCGTGGGTTCTCCCCGGGTACTCTGGCTTCCTTTGGGGCCAGGACTACTTTGGATAGGCTAATTGGAGACTCTAAATTGCCCATAGGAGTGAGTGTGTGTGTCTATGGTTGTCCCTGTGATGGATAGGTGACCTGTCAGTCAGCTGGGATTTGCTCCAGCCCCCCTACAACCCTGTTCAGGGAATAAGTGGTAGAAATGGGTGGGTGGGTTAAGAGCTTTTGTTTGTGCAAAAAATAACTTGAATCTTGACCTGACCTGTGACATTCAAATGGTGTTTAGTGTAAACAACATAAATGCATGGCTCCAACCTGACTATCAACAGTTCATGCTGCAGTTTGTGCAACGCTATGGGAAGGTTTTACTTGACACACTATGGGCCCCTTAGTACAACCGAGGATGGTTGAAAAGTCGCAGCCTACCTTAGTTTTGTTGCTGATCATGCTTTTTGACCAGTGCACCATCTTCTGATGGCTATTTCCAACCAGCATGCAACATGCCACAAAGCTTAAACATTTTAGCGAGATATTCCAGTACCTAGTTTGATATTCCCAAAGTATGTCACAAGGCCTCTTCCTCATACAAAGTGTTTAGATGCCTTTTAAATTACAGGAGCAGCAGCTCGAGACCACTCTGAATGAGCTTCTCACACTGTGCTGTCAGCCACCTTTCAGAAGGAACTAATTTATTCTCCTTATATTTATGATCTCATTCTTTAAATCACTGTCCATCGCTCAGGACTATAGAGGAGAGCTGGAATAATGGTCAACCTGTAAATATATAGATTTGCCTTTTGGAGATTTCAAGCGTCAAAGTTTCCTTCTTGATATATTGCCAAATCTGTTCTTCAGAACAATTAAAAGATCTTTAGTTGAAGATTATTGGCGACCTGAAGGCTCATACTGGACTACCAGTTCATTTATAATGAAAAGCTTTGGGTTGTAATGTCATTTATTCAGGTGGTTATGCTTATATTCTAAATCCAACCAGGCTTTTGGCAGAGAATTATTGTACTTTGGTTTATATTAAATGTTGGAAGCAAAACATCCATGACAATTTTTTTCTGGATGCAGAACAAAAACGTATGTTGACTCTTGTGATACAGTAATTCTGTCATTTCATCACACATAAAGTTGCACCATTAACATAACACCAAACAGAGGAGTCTAAATTATTTTATCCTCTCTAGTGGAAATAGAAACAACAGCAAAAAACCCAATAAAGTATTCATGAATACCAGTGGAAATGCAACATTTTTATGACAAAATAAAATCAGCTGTTTAAATTGTGCGAGTCACTGTGTTTTAAATACCTGAGCGTAATAAAGGAAAACCATGTGTGCATGAAACAGAGTGAAGCAATGACACAAACCGCACTGATCACTTGTTTTGGTTGGCTTTTACGTCACTGAAACCCTGAAGGCTGTTATCAGTCACTGAGAGTGTCTGCTATGGGCGCATGTGAGTCAATTGATGTCATCTTATTGGTTTCCAGACGCTCCACCTAGCTCACCAGGGGCAACAAGTCAGTATGATCGCTTGTCACTCTGAAAGATTTGTGGAGCATGAGGTGAGAGACTAAGAGAAAATGACAGGGGGTGGCAGAAATGGAGGTGAGAAAAGAAAAATGGAAAGCAAAGACGGTAATGGACTGTTTGTGTTGGTATGCTGGTGTTTTTAAGACTAATGGTGCCTCATGGCTGATGGATGGCCTGTGAAATGTTATAGTCTAAAGCATTTTTGTTTTTAGAGATTATTCAAATGTGTCACAAATTAGCTTAAAAACACACTCAGCACAAGCACACTCATCATTACACTCTATAGTTCAGAAATGAAAACGGATTATTTTAATGATTGTGTATAAAGTTGGGCAGCTTTGAAAAGTATTTAAATGAAAAATGAAAACTATTTGTGCTTATAAAAGCAGGATTAAGTCCAGACTTTAACCTTTTTTCCACTATCACTCTTTATGTGGAGAGCCCTTTAAAAAAGCAAATCAGCAGGCTGTAATAATTAAAGCCTATTGCATGTAGACTGTTTGTAATAACTGATGATATTTTAGTTATACGGCTGCAATGTATTTTTCCTTTAGGGGTTTATAAAGTTTACTTTAATTAATAATTCGACAGCAGATATTGTGCAGAATTGTAATTTGGCAGCTGTCTTGTTTTTCTGAAGCTGCATCACTACATGATTGGACCAGAGGTCAGAAATGGGGATTTACACACAACACTTGATAAAAAAATACCCCAATTTGAGTCTAGGACTGAAAAACAATGTAGCACAAAAGGGGTATTTTTTAAATACCACTTTAAAATATTTGTTAAAGTATTTTAAATATTTTAAATACCCACAATTGAACTTTTTAAATCATTTAGTGGAATTTTTGTCCTTTTTCTCAAATCAACTAAATTTTTGTTGCTTTTTTTGTAGAGGAGGTTTAGCCATATTACAAAATAGCATGCTAACTTTGATGACTGGTTTGGAACCAGATCACCTGATTTGTTTTGTTTTGGTGTCTGCCACAGACAGGTGGTATCGCACTTCTCCTTCCTACAGCTCCTCTGACTCTAGCCGACCATCTTCATATATCAACCTGCTTCTTTTTGCACATGCACATGTTCATAAACATTCACAACCATTTAAGATCTTAAAGAAATAGCTGAGTTGATCTCCCAGTTACTTGTCTGAATATTAATGCTGTGAATGTCATCATTTCTTGCAACATGAGAAAAAAAAAGTTAATAAACCATTTTCCAACCCAGCAGTCGTTCTGTATGAATGCATAAGAAAATTGGTAATGTTGTCATTTTATTCTTGGCTGCTCCAATCACATTTCCATTGTGGTATAATTTAATGGATATTAACATCAGATACACACAGCATGTGTTGCAAATGGCATCTTTAAGGCAGAAAAACTGAATTTATAAAGTGTAAAATCAGGAGTTTTTAGAGACTTTCATTTAAGATCATGAAATGCTTAATGCTTAAAACCAGTTTCACATCTTATTCATGTCAGATTGGCTGCGATGGGGGGTGGGAGGGGGCACAAAGTTAGAAAAATATGGAAAATGACAGATTAATTACCTTACTGGTTTTATTTTTGTCTTCCAGTGGGGCGTTTTCAGAGGTGGTCCTGGCCCAGGAGAAGCTGACTGGACGGATGTTTGCAGTGAAGTGCATCCCCAAGAAGGCTCTGAAGGGGAAGGAGAGCAGCATTGAGAATGAGATTGCTGTCCTGAGGAGGTGAGTAAAGTCATATAAACACACACATACACACACACTCACAAGACTACTAATTCCCAGTTACCGGGGCAACCATGCATCTCCTCTCCTCTCACCCGGGGCAACCATGCATCTCCTCTCCTCTCTCCCAAGAAAATACCCCCACCCCCAGGTCATGATGTTTAGCCCACCTACTACACATACTGACAAACATAAATGTATGCACAGGAAGAGTCAGGCTGGGAATATTGTTTATTGTGCTTATTAATGCATCTTTATTAGATTAGACAGAACTGAACGATGTGTTATTGCAGTTAAAAATGGACAATGCTTCAGTGCAAACTCATTGTGTCTTTTTGATTGGCTGACAATGTAATTATTTGATGGACAAAGCCAAAATTTATTTACTGTTCTGAAGCCTTAACGACAACGCGCACCAGTCATGCTGTGAAGTGTCACATCATTGGCTGCCTGGCTTCCTGGAGGTACCGTAATGACAGAAGATGCCTATGTTTAGCAGCAGAGTGTGCCAGTCCAAGATGCAAATGCAACGTGTAATTACAGGTTTTGGAGGTTGACAGGAAATGGGGGAAGCTGTATGCAGTATCTTGACTCAATAACACATATCAAGCAGTGATAATGTGTGTGTGAACACCTGCAATGTGTGTGTTGACATACCAAACAGCACAGAAGGGCTGCTGTTTTGACACATATTAAATGCTACTAATATATGTTACTTTTAAGTATTAGGCTTTGAATATGCTAGACTTGGGAATGAGAATTGCAGCTTCACTTGGAATAAAAAACTATGAATTTTTAATGTATTTTTTCCAAGGCAAATAAACAAACAGGTCATCAGAGCATACTTGCTCAGCTACAAGTAATGCTTAGACCACCTGCTCTTTTCAGGTTTCATACTGTCTATGTAGTGATAAAATGTTGTTTTTTTGTAGATGAAAGTATGAAGTTAAAACCTTAAACACTATTCTAATGATATTCATTCTCAATTTGAGTGAAGAAATGAAAGACTAAATTGAATTATTTTAAAGAAAGACATAATTGCAAAAGAGATTTTTTCATTTAAGTATATGTATATTTTGTACATAACTATGCTTAACATTAGCTTAACTGGGTCACTTAATGATCTCAACTGCATAATGAGAAATTAAGATTATTAAATACTGACAATAGTAATTGTTATGCAGCAGATACTGTAAAGTTTCATTTACTGCTACAGCAACTGAAAATGACACATCTTCCTCCTCATCTCACTGGTTTTCCTGGATCCTGTCAACTGGTTGTGGTGGGAAAATACAACAAGTGCATCACAATCTGATATTAGGTAGTTAAAAGGTTAATGTTTTAATTAAACACAGAGGAACTAATACTTATTCTGCTTTCTCTCTGGCTGCACTTTGCTGGCAAGGAGGCTAATAAACCTTCCGGTTCACATCATTCTAAGCTAATTGTATGAAGCAGGGGCTTGTAGAGGTGAAAGGAGCAGCTCCAGCTGTATATGATACAGGATGTTTACAGAGAATTCTACCATACTGACAATAATCAATGTATAGACTTTGATTAAATTATGATAATGGTTTAAAAACAGCTTTTAAATAATAAGTGTTAGAATGATAACTGATCTGTATGAATGGCTGGAGGGGATGAATATTTACAGTAAAGCCTCTTAGCCATTAGATGGAAGAGGATCAAATTTAGCTTAGCCTACCATCACTAAACACAGAAAACAGCAGTACCACTGGAAATCGCATGGGAGGATGGAGGTTTATAGCTGGCAAATGGCAAAAGGAACAAAACAGAGAAGAAGAGGGGGAACAGGAAAAAGATGACACAGAAATATTCCAAAAAAAAAGGACAAAAGAAACTGAGAAAAGCAATAAGCTATTGTTCTGCTTCTCTTCTGGTGTGATGGTGTATAAGAAATCCTCCAGTTGTGTCAAAACACTGAACTCAACAACCACCAGTGGATAAACTGAATGAACTATTGCATCGTAAAAGCATGAGAGTGGCAGCGTTTTAAAATGTTTGAGACAGACATCCACACTTATGCATGTGGTGGGGGGCACATATGGACCTTTACTCCCGCACTTTTCAGAATTTGTTTGGCAACATCTCATCCCTGCAGGATTGGACTTTGTCAGTACGACACCAGTGAGAAAGGCTTCAAGAAAAAAAAAACACTTTGAGATGTCCACCTACAGTTTACATAACACCAATCTGATTGGATCTGTGGAAGACAAACCCGATCCCCAAAGACACCTCACAGAGTCTTAAGTATCTGTAGGTGACGTCACTGGTCAAAGCTATTTTAGCATTAAATGATTGGTGGGAGAAAGTTGCAGTACCTGCAGAAAACATACAAACTCTACACAGAGAAGCCACTGTTCAAACCTCTGTCCAGCCGGGGCTTGAACCAGCACCTTCATGCTTCATACAATGCTAATCACAATGCAATGCTCAGTTCTCTGTAAACTGTGGGATTACTTTTGTCATGAATTAGCGCTGCAGCATATGCATAAAACTGAAATTAATTATTTCTGTGATAAGTAAACAGTTGGGCATAACATTTAAAATGTGTTTTCTGTGTGTTTTAGTAGAAAACGGCTAAAAGCAACAAACTATAGTGGCTTTCTCTTTGTCTAACACACAGATGTGTAATCTCATGCTTGTGTGTGAGTTACGAAGTGCAATAGCAAAGTGCTGGTCTTGGGTATGTGGCAACAACATGGAGACATAAAAAAGAATGCAATAGATAACCAAAGTTATCCATAGAGTAAAAGAATAGAGAAAATGTCAGTTGCATCCAGTAATGAGGGAGAGATACCAACATTTATTTTGAGAAATGGGTGTCATTACTGCAAACAATTAAGAGGAGACGGGAAAAAAAATATTGTGTGCAACAAGAGGCATCAGGTTGGCTTTGGAGAAAAACCTACCTGCTTCAGATCGCTGTAAAGAACCAAAACAGTATGGTGATAACAGTGTTTGTGGCTGCAGGAAAAACAAGGCAAAAAGGAGTCCAGTTGTCTCCTATTTAGGTTTTTTTTAATGACATTTAAATAACTTTAAATAAAATGGAGAGATATGGAGCTGCAGATATGTCTTAGCTATTATTTTAAAATATTTGCATTGATCGAGTTAGACTTGGAGAAAGGGAAGAGAGGATGAAATGAGGGAAACAGAAAATGTGTGTGTGAAAGCATATGTAACAGTGTGAAAGACAAAGCGCAAAATATTTTAATGCCTTCTATTGTGTTATTATAGTTATTCTTTATGTAGGTATTATTTTCACCTACATAAAGTGGCATTATTATTATTACTGTCACAAATCATTTCTTGGTAAGACCTGCTCAGCTTTAGGTAACTTAGAGCTGTATTTGGTTCATACAATTCATAATTAGGAAATAAATCAGGAAGGAATAGGGACTTATTTGGCATATTTGTCTGCCAAGCTCTTGTATGAAGAAATAATGTGAGTCTGTTGTCATTGCTGGATTGTGTCAAAGATGCACAGATTATTTTGAACCTCCCCTTACTCCATCAGGGATTTGAAATGATAATAGGATGAATATATGTTAATGGTAACTTCATTAATGACTATGTTCTAGTAAAAATGGAAATAACACAGATTCAGATAAAATGTCAAACCATTAAAATAAAACGAAATAAAAAGAAAAGACATTTTTGCATCAGTAGAAGCAGAGCTAAACCAGTTCCCCTTTAACCATACCTGTCTACCATCCACCGCCATACCCGCACCAGCAAGACATTTGCAGGCCAAAACAACTAAAACACAACCTCAGTGTAATTAATAATCAGCTGAATTGAAGTGAGATTTTAAATGGAAGTGAGGTCAAAGTTCATTGTTCCTCTCAGTTTCCTGCTTTTTAATGTTTTACATCACCAACCTCTTCTGTGAGCGGTGTGATCCATATTTATAATCGCCACATGTAGCAGAAATTTGAACCAATATTTGCAACTATGTCTGTAATTATGCCCAGATGTTCTAATAAAGTAAGCTGGTTTATGTATTTTTCAAAATAATATAGATAAACTCTGAACTGCACAGTGGTGCAGTGGTTAATGTGGAGTCACAACAAGAACGCTGCTGGTTCAAGCTACAGCTCAGGGGAAATTCAGATACAATGGCCATGTACTCCAGCTTCTACCCTCCATCCAGAGACATGCATGTTAGGTTGATTGGTACCTCTAAATTGTCCCTTGGAGTGTGTGTGAATGGTGTTTTGTCTCTCTCTCTGCAGGTAATCTGCCATGTTGTACCCTGTCTCTCGCCTGCTAATGGTTAGGTTGAGTTGCAGCTTTCTCGTGACCTTGACTTGGATTAGGCGCCATTGAAAATGAATAAATAAACTGTATTTTATCATTGTTTACTTTTAAACAAGTAAAACTTACCATTAGGAAACACTGGTGGGCTTTGCAGAGAGGAGCAATGCTCTGTTGTTTAAAAAAGAAGGGTTTAAAATAGGAGATGTAATACCTTAAAACACCACATTATACTCGTCCTTTTGCAGCCACAGCTGTGTAAGGCAGTAACCGAGGACTGGTGTAGCAGAAATTCATGAATGAGAGCAACGGACTGCAGCTCTGAGCCTATAATGTGTGAGAGGCCTTTCATGAATGCACTCTGACTTTGCTCTGTCCTTATACTCAAACTGCTTTCCATCAGCCCTTCATTATCTCTGGCAGGGCTTAAATACACACATATTATCCCTTTCAACCTTTGCTCATATGTGTGTGAGTCACGTCTTGGTTTATCACTTGCTAGCTGTCATGCTCATTTGCTCTGTGAGAGGTGTTAGATTCTCACCTATGCACAGGCTGTTTTTAAGTGTGAGATACACCTTGGGGGGAAATTACCTGTGTTCACAGTGCAGGAAAAATTAAACAAAACACCCACACCAGATCAACCTTATATGAGGTATTATGATAATGAATATTAAACCATATGCATATTTGAAACATGTTCATCATGCTGCCATAACCATGTAGAAATGAAAGAAGCAGAAATTAGCAAAAGTCATGTAGGGAAAAAAAGGATTGTGGTAAATTACTCTATGTTTGAAAAATTAAAAATATAGTTGGTATAAATTCCTGACAAGTTTTTAATGGTCTGGTATTGAAAATATGACATCATCATCATGATTTAATTGCAGTTTAATAACCACATTTCAGTTTTCACAGGAAACACTAGAGAGGAAGCTGATTTGCTAGCAATGAAGCAGGTGACAAGAAAATGCCCATATGGTAGCTGTTATAGAGCTTTTAATCATATCATGATATTTTCCATTTAAGTGATTTTGCTGAAAAGGGGTTTGAAATACACCTAAGTTTGGTTTTTCAGTGTGGAGCATTTCCTGTGTAATTGTATCAGACACAGTGGTAATATAACATGTCTGCAGGTCAGGGGGAGCCATTGGGATTAAAAGCCATTTAGTGAGATGTAGGCACTACAAATCTTCTCTGATGGTTTGTCTTTGCTTTGCAGGATCAAGCATGAGAACATCGTAGCGCTGGAGGACATCTACGAGAGTCCCGACCACCTCTACCTGATTATGCAGCTGTGAGTTAATCTCAGGTTTTCACAGAGCGTTTTAAGCTTTGAGCTCATGCCAACTTGTTTTTATCATTGGCCTTTTCTCATCCCGTTCCTGCTCACCTTTTGGTTGCTGTAGTTTCTGTAAGATGTTGCAGATCATAGCCTACAGAGAGAATAAATAATTTATGACTGTGTAAATTCATTTACACATTCTAGTATTATATATCTACATGCTTCTATTTTCTGGATTATTTATCAAACACTATTCTCATTGACCGTTACAATGATTTGGAGCCATGAACAACCCATCAACTGTTCCACAAATGCAGGATTTCTTGACTTTAAGCCTCTTTTCATAATTTCCTTTCAGTGGGAAATGTGAAACAGGGTGTCCATACACAGCTACACTCTCGTTTGACTTTGTGTCTCGCCAAATATTACATAAAGTTTCAAAATACAGCTAAAGAAGAAATTATAGTCGAGTTTGTAGCCAGTCTTTCTGACACTAGGTGTGTTTCCATCGCGCTTAGAATTGTGCACAACTTAAATATTATATAATAAATAATAATAAAATTAAACAAACAAAAGCAAAGTCTGGAAATGGAAACACCCACATTCTGAAAAAACAAAATTATCACTGAAAGGTTTCTGCTCTCTCTCGAAGTGGTTTTCAGATGTTTTGATAAAGAAGTTTATTGAAAAAGGGAAATACTTTTATCACATTTGCGCTTCCTTGAACGAGACGCGGCATGAACTAAATGACATAGTAAAACTTTGACCGTGTCCGAATGTGCACCCTATACCCAATCCCTCATTTACTACAAAGTTCTGCACTGCATAGCACACTACGTTCCCTCATTTTGTTGGTGATTCATACACTGAAGCTCACTACTTCTGTGCTGTAGGACATCACACGACAACCAGCTGTAACTATGGCAACCATATCGCATTATAAATCTAATCCAAAGTTGTCTGAAAATATTTTATCTCTTCACTTTTTTTTTTACTGTATCTACTCAATAAAATGGAATAAAAAAGTCAAATCTATAGTGTTTTGTTAACATTTTTAATGTTTGTCATATCCGCCATGCCCACAATGCATTGTTGTTTACATTAACCCGTCTAGTGACCATCAATGCTCACTACTATTAAAAATTAATTGTGGGCCATTTTAAGAACACTACTTTTTTCTCAAAGTACATTCAGACACTCCTGCAAAATGGCATGTCCACTATATAGGGCAGGTAGGACATAGGGTGCACATTCAGATACAACCATAGAGTTTTACAATGAATAAAAAAAGGGAAATGAGTGTTAATGGTTTTGAAAAGCCGTGGCAAATTTCCGCAGCAAGTAGAAAACCCCAAAGTAATACAAAGTTTTCACATAGCCTCCACTGCGGTTCTTTTAAAAGCTCAAACATCTGCAAATTTGAATTATAGTTTTATAAAACTGCAGATATTGCTTTTATTTTGCAAAGAACTTCAAAGGTAACACAGCTACTATCAATGTAATAGCCTGCAAACAAGTTCACATTAAAGTCCTAATAAAAATTCATATCACTCCATAAATGTCCGACTCATTTGACAGTGACATATGGCTCATGGTCCTAGTTAATAACACTACATATTTCTTCAATCTTATGGTTTTTTTTGGGTGATTACCTGCAAGTTAAGGAGGTTTGGCGCTTCCTTTTAAACTACAAGGAGAGTGACATTCATCAATACAAGAAGAAACAATTTTGCAGTGTAAGTATGTGTTGTTTAAATTTGCATAGTTTTATAAAGAAAATTTATAAAGGACCAAATAAAAGACTTTAACCCTATCAGAGGAGGCGAGCAAAAGAAAAAATAGGAAGTGACATTTGTTTTTCACTTGCCTGATGAGACTTCATGCAACAAGCTTTCCTGTTAAGCCCTGGTTTGTCTTAATTACTGGCTGGTCCATTTTGGACATTAGTGTTGCAGGAACGTAACTGATGAAAACAGATAGCCCTAAAGTCTCTCCATGGTTGCCCGTAAGATGATGTAATCAATCGGTCTATAGTGGTAAGCTTCTGGTGAAGCATTAATCCAGCAGTTTTTCACACTGAAATGGTTTCAGCCACCATGAAGCAAACAATTCAGCCCTAAACCATCAGTATGTCCAATGCTCTTCCACTCCTTCATCACACTTTTATAAAGGAGTCAGTAGGAAAGACATGGATTGTAAATTAGCAGGAGGAAATTACAATACAAAATCTCAGTCTCTATTTAATGTTAAGACATTTTACAAGTTTCATACACCTTCATCCACATTGGTTCTTTTTACATGGAATTTTTCCAGCAATGCACATTTAATTATGTGGTTGTGCAGCATGTCTGTATCAGAACTGAGTTTATAGTGGGCTGTTAGTGTTTACTTGAGCATTTTCCCAAAAACATGAAATGAGTTCATGTACACAATTAAAGAATTTGCCTAAAAAACATCATGTAAAGATAAGAAGACTTTCTGAGCAATGCTGTGTTTTCTGAAGTTAACCTTCCTCTTGGGTGTTTTTTTTTCCCTCCTATGATTCTTTAGCTGTTTCTTTTATTCTGACAGATCTGTAGGGGAGAGAAAACTTACCAGTAATCGTTTGTTTTGTGCTGTTTCTGCTGTCATTTGATTATTGAATAAATGTTTGTAATAGATTTAAGGGCAAATATAAGTATTTGATTTACTTCTAGCTTTAAGAGGTGATTGTGTAATATAGGAATTGTTAGTATTTCATAACTTATTTATAAAATATCCATTAAAAAATATCTGAAAACCCCATTTCTGTTTTTCACAAACTTAAATCTTATTCCTCTGTCCACCCACCCATCAACACACACAGAAAACCTACTTATCCTCCCACACACACCACATGGCCTCTTTTACATTAGTGACATTGCTCCTTTGATGGTCATCAGTAGAAGGATGCAGAAATCGCCTATGGGTCACCCCTGGGTGTCCCACTAACCTTTTCTACAAGGTTAGAGCTGCTTGTTGTAGATTAAATAAATTATTGCCTTAAAAGTTTTTCTCACTGCCTACACCTTTTAAAATTCAGTTCAAATTAGTTAACTCTTATATGTTCATAGAAAATGATTCAATCAGTTTAGTTTCTGCCCATTATCACATCTTTACAATTGTGAGATAATTAAATCAGATCTCATCTGATATTGGAGGTTTGACCTCATACTGGTATTAATTTAAATTGACATTTA
>JBAMIG010000025.1:7014209-7027542 GCA_037177335.1 Kiunga ballochi
TGTGAGATAATTAAATCAGATCTCATCTGATATTGGAGGTTTGACCTCATACTGGTATTAATTTAAATTGACATTTAACATCTAGATTGAAGCTGCTGCTTTAATAACGACAGCTGTGTTAAGCCTGATAGTTCTTCTATGTTATACCTCAGGTTATACCACATAAGCTTAAAGGCTAAATATAAGAATATGACATTTACAACATGGTGAACACTGTGCTTTTAATTACAGTTGAAAATGCTGAAGGAATTTACAATATTAACCCGAGCAGTCGATTCAAATCAACAGGATTTATTCAGAAAAATGACTTTTAAGCTGAATGAAAATGAGGTGAATAGTTGTCATCACTTCTTCCTGATAATATTTTTTAGTTTTATTCACAGACTTGGGTGTGTATGAATAATTTTAATCACCTGGTCGTATCAAGCTTGGCATCAGTGATAGCTATCAATAAAAATAAGTCCCTGTTCATGCTTTTTTTATACTCAAATACTAAATTAAAGGACAAATTTAGCTTTTTCTCAAAGATAAAGCTAAGTCAACATGCTGTCAACTGAAATCCGTGTTGGCCTGCCTCCAAAACGTCTCTAATTCTGATTAAGCTTTCCTGCTTAATGTTAAAAGCACTTTACAGAGGCCTTCTGCTTCCTGACCAGTTGACGTCACCTGTTTGTTTTGTTTACTATGTTTGTTACACAATCTGGAAAAGCTAATCTCTTTTGACTTCCCAGTGAAACTTCTGCAGGTTAGTGAAAACAGCTAAGTGAAAATCATCACATTTCTCTCCAGTTGTATGTAAAGGTTGAGAATCATGACTGGTGTGGTTCACACATATCCTGACCCAGGGGACGTTTGGTCCCTGAGATCTACCTTCCTGTGTTTTAATGCAGCCCTTGCTCAGCACACCTGAATGGCTGCTCACCTCTGCAGAGCTGTAAGACATGCCGAAGGAGGACTTTAGCTTTGATTCAGGTGAGCAGGAGAAGGGATGCATCTAAAGGTTTCATCATGGTAGATCTCGAGAAATAGATTTGAGTATCCCTGTCCTAACCTGATGAGTCAACATTTATTAGGGTTTTTAAGCTAAAGTTAAAAACAAGGTTTAGACTGAAACTGTTTTTTTTTTTTTTATGAAGTGCAATATCGTTTAAGTTTGGGAATAATGCTGCAGACAGTAACATGAATACACTATATTTGTCCCCCAAACCTCCTCTGTATGTCCTCTCATCTCAAACACCATCTACCCTCTTCCTCTTTCACTTCACTGCTTTCATTCCTCCTTTTAAAGCTAATTTCCATCACCTCTTACCTTTTCACTTGCATTTTTCCCCTTTCTTCCCCTTTTATTTTCGGTTTCATCTTTTTACTATAAATGCAGGGTCAGAGGTAATATGTAGGTTGTGAAATTTTAGGCAAACTGTCGGAAAAAGTCTATAATCTGTTTGTAATTCTTAGGTTGAAGTTATTGGAGTACTACTGCACACCATCTACCCAGCAACAGTAAAGTGATGACATATTTAGCAGCTAAAGAGCAAGAGATCATCCTCAGGAGTTAGCTGAAAAGTGAAGCTGAACTAACAAAAAAGTTGGTGTTATGATTGTTTCTTCTCAAACAAATAATGCAGATATTGGTTGCTGGACGTTCATCATATTGTGTAGTTTGCTGCTATGTTGTATTGTTTTCTATTCATTAGAGTTGTCTTACAGTCATGCAAAAAGAAAATACACATTTTTTAATTATAAGACTTTACATGCATGTTGGCTGAATTCAGATGTTCCAAACAATGTCCATAAAGACACAGATAATCGGGTTTAGGGTGAAGAAACTCCTCAGAGTGTCCTTTAAAACACATTTTAGTTAAACCCGTGTTAAACCCCTAAAATTTAGAGTAGATTGTCATTAACCAGTGCTACTGAACTTTGGTTGTATCTGCATGTTAGCATCCCTAATGCAGCTAATAATGTGTTCATTTTACAAAATGTTTCTATATAAAGCTTTCTTCAGCCAGTGAAAAATCAGACCAATTTTGGCTGGTTTTTTTATGTTTTTTTGGGTTCCTTCCCTTTTAGTAAGCCGCAGTGCGTTTTCATAGTATGTTGATTTCCAATTGTTGCTGGTGATATAAAAGAAAACGCAGCTCTAACATGATGCCCTGGACTGAAAAAAAATGGTGGGATGTGTGGTTTCTTAATCCTGTGGAGATGCAGGTCAATGATAGTCCAAACAATAAATATATGATGAATGTCAGTTTCACATTAAATTGAGACAGAAGTGCACAGCTTTAAGGTTGGAAACTTGTCAAGTATTGCTTTGAAGCTCACATGCTTAAAGGCAGATAGCCCGTTGTCTTACCTATGTAATGGATTTTGAAATTCAGTAATAATAATAATAATAATAATAAATAATAATAAATAATTACAATAACACTAATAATAACAATATTAATAATAATAATAGGAATAATAATCTAATTCTAAATATTCCATATGTTCATATGTCTTCACCATTTAGTTTCAAGCACTTTCTTTGTATGTATAAATAAAAAATCTTATATAATAAAGTAAAAAAAAACATGAAAAGACCTGCAGAGTAACACCAAAGCATAAAATCAGCAGTGCTTCTATAAACATATCAGTAAGTGAAGCTTGTGTAACTGTTACCTAGATGCTGATTGCTGCAGTTATAAGTGTCCTCATTAGGTGTAATTATGAGCAGTTTCTGAAATGTCCTTTCACTCTTTTTATTTTTTTTTTGGCAGAATAATTTTATTCCATGTGATTACAGCATAACAGATCAATACAGTCAGATAGAGTTTCCTTTGCTCCTGTTTATTACAGCCTGACTTGTGTAAGCTCCTCTGCAGGGAGGCAATCAGTCCATGCTGCTATGAAAATCAATGCAACCAAGTCCAACATGGATGTTTAATTGATGCTGTTTTGATGTTTTTAAAAGATAAACTACATTCATTGTCTTTCTAGAAATTTAGAAGAAGGTATATCAAGTGTGTTTTTGTCAGCTTATGGAATACAGATGGGTTACTAGTTTGTTTGGGTTAATTATAAGCAGCAGGGCAGATTTTTACATTATTTTAGTGTTTGTTATAAGCAGTGCCTGTGCATGTACAGACTTCTGAACCTGATAGTATTAGGATCTCCATGCTCTAACTAGATAACTAAATACCATAAATGGGGGTAAATTTTTTTAGAGGGAAATTAGGTGAAGGACTGAAATCAGATGTCTTTAGGACATCTCTTTAAATTGATGTAATTTGTTGTATTATTGTAACCGAGTATGGTTATTGTAATGTTTGGTGGTTTTTGTGCATTTATCCAGATTGGTTTGGTTTCAGATTGCACCACTTTTACTGTGCCAGACATGACATAAGCTTTGTTCTTCATCGTACCCTATGGAAACAACACCCCCATTAAAGTCATTTTAATTATCATAATAGGTAATCATATCTCTAATTTAATTGTCATTTGAATGAATAAAGAAGAATAAAAAGGATCATTTTGTTGCACTTTTTCCAATATGATAACATTACAAACCCTACAGTCGGTTTAATGGTTTTTATCAGTTTAGTTCATCATTTTGGTAACATGTCAACATGTGTTAGTCTGTTATAAATGTTTTGCTAAATATTCTAAATAAGAAAGGGAAATAGAGAGATTTGATTACAGTCTATTAGATATGGTATTGAATACACATATTTAAAAAAGGTAATATCCAATTAAATAGTTGTTACTAAGGTTGTTGTGTAATATCCATCTAAGTAATTCATGCAGATTGTGGTTTAATACAATTGAAATAGTGGTGATAGGAAAGTTTTTAAAGTATTGTCTTAATCTGGTTTAAGTTTTAATGTAAACAAAGAAGATCTAGTTGAAAGAAACTGGAGATGTAAGTGCAGTGGTGGGTTTTTTCTCCCTCCAAGGCAGCTAATGACTGCAGCAGCTCGATAACTCCGGTCAGATCACCGGCTCTCTGCTGTGATTAGTAGAAGACTAAAATGGCTCTTCATCTAAGTCTGATCTCACGCACACACACACATGCACACCCATCATACCCAGAGAGAAACTTAAAGGCTTCTTCTCATTAGAAATGCACAACCATCCTTTCAAGAGGGCAATATGACTGCCTGCCTGCTACCCGACATGTTAACAAAGGGGACTGAAATTGGGGGCAGTAAAAGGAATAAAGCAGGAATGATGCACCGTTTCATCTGAAATACTGTATTATTTAAGATTAGTGTAACGCTTATAAATAATATAAATAATACACATAGGGGGAACATTTACACATTTTTTTCCTGTTTTTTTTTTATGTTTTTTTATGTCATTTATCTGCTGGGACTGGAAATTAACTCAACACTGTTTCAGTGCTGTGTTTTGGACTGTAAGCTTTAGGAAAGAATTAATATTTTAATTAGATGCATCTGAACTGAGTAGCAGTAAAGAGCTTCTGAATCTAGCAGATCATCGCTCTTTCTGATAACGAATGAGACATGTAGTCGTTCACAAACACAGGTGTTCGTGGATTTAGAGATGGATCTCCTTATATGCAGCAGTTTTTAGGTAAAGAGATGTAACGTGTGCTATAATAACTAACATAGCTAATATGAAGATAAACCAAAGAATAAAGTACACGGACAACAAACATGTCACAATCCTGAAGTCTTGCAGCTAAAAATTGAGAGACACAGTTATATTAATGTGTTTTAAAGTACAGGAATCGACATCCAAGGTGTTGTTTGTGGGAAGGTTTGTGATGTCAGCTTGATGTGTGTAAGCATATACAAAGTGGACCCAGTTCCAAATCAACTAGAAAAGCTGTCATTGTACTTTTACACAGAATGCTCATGAACACGCATACACTGGAAAAAGCATGCGAAAAGATCTTATCGAGGTTATGTTGTAAAGAAAAATAACCCCAAACTGTACATTTTATCAGTCTTTAATAAACTTTTTGTTTGCATTCTCTTAAATTTCTTTGATATGAACTCAGACTGAAGATAAACAAACTCATCTTACTCATCTTTTCTCAGGAATATCAAGACGTCTGTCAATTTTTTCTCTATGAAAACCAAGTAGGCATAAGTTAACAGGAAATGAATATCTTCCCAAAGCAGCAGTAGATGCACTTAATCTTGCAAAAATGTTTGTTTTTCCATTTTGTAGTATCTTGCATCAGAAATAAAACCATTGTAATTACATAAAATAGCTTTTTTCGCACCGTAAGAAGTGGTTCCCAAAAAGTTATTTGTGGAAACCATGATATATGGATGATGTTTTCTGAATGAATGCAAGAAAAAAATCTACAGCATGCAACAATACTTGGGAGGGATGTCTTTATTAAGTGAAGTAAAGAATCTTCTCCAGAGGTTTTTATTGTCCAACCCTAAGAATGGCCTCTCTACAGCTATAGTTCTATGGAGACCATTTTTCATGAAGCTTTGGGGAGCATTTACACCAGGATTATCCGGAGGACACGCTCTGATTAGGCGGGGTTATCTGAAAATTTCACGCCTTCCTTTGGTTTGCTCGTGTTCAAACGGCACCAGACCACCTAAGAAACGCCACATTGTTAAAACAACACCTTGCTTCTGGCGATACCACAAAAACAGTTTTACAAGTGAAAATTACTCCCATTAAATATAATGCGGGAGGTGATTTATTTTGTGCGAGTGGGTCACAGATTTCTGTCTTCCTCTGTTTTTTACTTTTGTGGATGAGAGTTTGAGGTTTTTTTTTAACTGATCAGAGTCCTGGATTGCTTTTATTGTGAAACTTTGCCGGAGTACTTTTGGCCTTATTGAAAGGTCTCAACTTTTCGAGTTTGTTACTGGGATGTGATTTAGAAACACAGATGAAACCAGTGATGGGAGATAATATCATGTCAAATGATTAAAAACGAGTAAAGTAAAAAGAAATGTAATGATGGGATGGACAGGGGTGTTTTTACAATTACTTAATGTGTTCTTGTGCAGGTCGGGTAGCGAGTTGTACATTAATCGGGTCTAGTCTGTCTTTATTAGGAGACATCAGTGGGTCTGGTATGGTCATCATAATAGATTTGTGTGGGTTTGGGTCTGAGGAAACTGGACCAGTGCTTTGGCTTTTCCCAATTTTATGCAGTGTGCAAAACATTTTCTGAACATTTGCTGTCGGCTTTGTTTTTCTTCCCACCCAAACAATGATCAACAGAACTTTCTTCTTCTTGATGCATTATTGTAGCAGGTATTGTCACTTCCGATTTGGTTGCTGTACAGTCTGTCTGCAAGTCAATCAAGCCCCCCTTGCTTTTTATGCTTATTTAATCAGAATTTTGTTGGTGATTAAATATAAATTTTCTATTCCTGGAGGTGGATCACAGTTCGTTTAGAGCAGATCAAACAGCAGAGGTGTGAATGATTATTGAGTGAAACCCACTTGGATGCATTTTTTAGGGAACAAAAACAAAGAAACTGTAAGGTAGGTTGAATAAATACGGGACTGAAGGCAAAATCATTTTTAGAGTTGAACCTCTTCATTATTGAAGCAATGTGGAATCATCCAAAGATGAGCTTTGGAGCTTTTTCCAGAATCCTGAAGAAACTATTCCTAAAAAAGATGAGAAAACATACATGGAAGCTTTTCTGAAAGGATTCAGACTATGTTAAAAAATAAGGGTACCTAAACCAAATTTTTACTTTTAAGCTTCTTCCAATTTCTATGTTTTTACTTTATTCTTATTTGTCTTCATACTTATCAGTAAATTTCTGCAGTTTGCATTTCTTAAAAATGTATATAAAAAAATAAGACTTTCCTTATTATTGTCCATCAAAAATATTTGTCTCTAGAACCAGAATGAGAATTAGTAAGTATTGTTTCTCTATTTAATATTATTAATGAGTGTCCAGTAAGACAACTCACTTCATGAAGCAATAAAAATATCTGTTTGATCCAAACACACAGAAGGGTGAGGGGGAATAATGTCTGTGGGCAGAAAAACTTGCCTCAGAAAAGGTCCAACAAGACTGCAAGTATGACACTGAACGTCTGGCATCTTAAACTCAAAGCCCCACAGGTGGTCCCGATTATTTTGCTTTATAAAATCCTGAAGGCTGAAGCCACATCGAACACAGTGGATTATAATCAACACACTCTTTGATCTGGTTGTCTTTGCCTTCCTAAAAGATTTCTCAAAAAATGATTTAGCAAATGAGAAATTGGAGCTAATTTGGCACACTGCGTTCTGTTGGATGTGAAAACTGTTTGTTTGTGTTTTGCTGCTTGCTCGTTTGTGTGTTTTTAATATGTTTAGATTGTATGTAGTGTCTTGCCCTTGCATATTTATGTGTGTGTGTGTGTGTGTGTGCATGTGTGGGAACTCCTGTCTGATTGCCACGGTGTCTACGCAAAATGCTTATGCAACCATGCAGCCTGTTGGCTGATATCCCCTTTGCTGTGTGTGTGTGTGTGTGTGTCTGTGTCTCTTTACCCTTTCTTGTCATTCTCAGACATGGCTGCCTCTAAAACCAAACGAATCGCTGCTCTCTTTGAAGAGAGATTGAGAGGATTAGCAATTAATTCTGATCCCTTTTTCCTTTTTTTTTTCCTCTCAGAAACTTCATTAGCTTAACTTCCACAGGCTCTAATCTGATCTGTTGCCGTGACAACACACACAGATACACAGGGCGGCTCTCCATGTTCATGTTTACACTAAAGCCTGTGCCTGCATGCATTTTTGTGTTTGTGTTATGGTTCAAAGCTGCTTTTTAGTACAACTTTTATTACTTCTGTTCTCATTATATTAATCAGTGTTATGACAGGAAACACTGTATACATGTTGTCTGCATATATTTTCCTTTTTTTTGTCTTTTCTTTTTGCAAAATCTGTTTTGCAAATCATAAAAAGTATCACAAACATTGAGATTTGTCTTCATCATGAGACAACCGGATGCTGACACTCCAGCAGAGGGAGCCATGTGTCTGTCCACAAGCAGACAGGCCACTACTTCCCTGCTCTAACTGTATATTCTGTTCACCTAGAAAGGTTTTTTATATGGTCCAGAGTAATTAAACATAGAATAGTTATTGCTAAAATCTGCCAGAGGGAAGAACTTTGTAAATAAACTTTCATTTAGAGTCAAATGTGTTTTTGTTCTGTTTGAGACATGAGCCTGTCTCATGAGCGATTTATTCCCTTCTACTGCAGCTAATATAATAGCTCTAAATGTTGCACAGTATTAAGTGTTTATTTATGATTGAAAACTGACCGTTTTTCCTGCAAATATTCAGTAAACACTGCAGTTGTATGACTGGTTATATGTGTGTGTGTGTTTCTGCATGATGTTGCACATGGCTTGCAGCTTCAGCACACACTCAGCTGGAAACCTTTACCACTCATAAATTTACCAGAAATATCAACTCAGTCAGAAAGTCTGGTATGGCTTACTGCTCTGTGTTGGAGCAGGAATGTGTGTGTGAGCCATGGTTTTCCACATTGTTATGTCCGCAGGGTGTCTGGTGGAGAGTTATTTGACCGAATCGTGGAAAAAGGGTTTTACACAGAGAAGGATGCAAGCACGTTGATCCGGCAAGTCCTGGATGCTGTAAACTACCTGCACAAAATGGGCATTGTTCACCGAGACTTGAAGGTAAAACATACACAGACACACACACATACAGTGCCTGCTTTCCTACCATGCATACACACACACACACACACACACACTTCCTCCGTTTTAAATCAACTTGAGTGGTTTGTTCTCGCTTGACAGGCAGTGAGTTACTGCTGCGGTAAGGGCAATGGCTTGACACATGCAGTGCATTATGGGTCAGCGTGGCGTGTGCCAGCTGTTGGAGGAGAAGCATCTGGTCAGAGTGAAGTCAATAAAGCTTTACAGTGTCGAAAGAGAGGAAGAGAAGCTGTTTCTGCCCCTGATCTCATTGAAGTTGTTGGTTTTCTTTTAGATTTTGACCCAAACTTGCAGAAGTAACAATAAACTGTGATCAATAAAGATGTTTTTTTTTTAAATGATAAAGGAAATGATCTCTTTCTTCCTCCAGCCTGAGAACTTGCTGTACTTTAATCCTCAAGATGAGTCCAAGATCATGATCAGTGACTTTGGGCTGTCCAAGATGGAGGGCAGTGGCGACGTCATGTCTACAGCCTGCGGGACACCAGGATATGTTGGTAAGCCAGTCAGACTTCCCCCGCCTGCAACAGTTGATTTTTTCACTCACTTCTTAATCTTTTCCTCAAAAGGTCACAGTTTGCTTTCTGAGCTGATGGGAAGCTTATCAGTTTTCATATTCACCAGCAGCACATGAGGTAGAAATTCATTTTTCAAACAGTGGGTCAGACTACTTTGGAAGCAAAACCCAGCAATGCTGATAAATCATCACAAACATTTCTGACTATTTTTATTAATTAATCTAATGCTAATTAACTAGCCTAATGCTAATTAGGCTAATATTAGCTCATTAAACAGGCTTAATGTTTCCTACTGGTTCATAAAAGGGTTGAGACACGGTGGCTGCATGTTGAAGTCAAGGTTTTTTTTACTTTATTTTTTTTTTACATTTTGCTTTTATTTGGAAACATTATTTAAATAGATATAATGTAAAAGTGCACAAATATTCAGCTATCGTCCTCAGGAACCTTGAGTCACAGCATTAAGTGTATCCACATCTAAATCCCCTGTGGTATCCCTTTCCTTGGGTTTTGTACTTAAGTTGAGTGTATTTTTGTTTGGTTTAATGAGGCAACCCACTGACTGACTACTATTCATTGCTTTGTTTGTCATACGGCTTCAGCTTAAGCATCACGATTCATTAGTTTGCACCAATTAATCACGGGCAAAGTAAGGTGGGCTATCTCCTGCTCAGATCAGGTTTCCTTTTAAATGCTTTGAAATATTTAATTAATTAGATTATTTGGACGAACAAGGCAAAAAATAAATATAATTATAGACTGATGAAGATCCACTGATGATTTCCTCCAACAGCTAGTTTATAAGTTGGGCAAAAATAAAGGCACCGTTCACTTTAACAGGCCCAAGGACCAAAACTTGAAATATGTGTGTGTTCAAATCCTATTCGTGTCTAATATTCATATGTTATAGATCTTTATATAAATAAATATAACTGATTTATGACAACAGAACATGACTTGGGAAACTTGGTTTACATGGTTAGTTTAGCTCATAATAATCACCCTTTTCTTGTAAACTTGTAGGACTCCTGCAGCACTGCAAGCTAAACATTGCTAAAAGAGCAAAAGCTAAACATCTATCTTTTCTTATTTTTGTCAATCTTTCCTTTTACTGCTGGAAAAATGTTTATTAAACTTCATTGCTTCTGGAAACAGTAGCTAAAGTCCCCTTTAATTTGATATAATCCTGTTTGGTTTTCACAGTTTAACATCATAACCTTCTAATACATTACAGTGTGTCCCTGTACCTAAACATAGCTTCAGGCTGCTTTTGTAGTTCCATGCAGTTGTCACTACAAAAAAACAGATAAAAATGTGCTGCTCGTACCAGACAGCTTTTATATTTCCAGCATCGTCTTTGTTCGTCACAGGACATCTGGAGAATAGTTTACGTGTGCAGTTGACATTCTTTGTTTGTGTAAATAAATTTAGAAGCTCTTCTATGTGATCTTCTGTGTGCAGATTTGTTCTTTTGCTTGTAAATGAGCAACCATAAGAAACAGCTGTTTATGAAAGCTCACTAATAATGTGTGTGTGAGTCTAAAACTTCTTCTTATGGTGCATAAACAAGTCGGTCATAGAAATATTGACAGAGGCAAAGATAAATGTTGAGTAACTGAAACATATTTTAATAGCTTGTCAGATTTAAAGACACCCAGCTGGGTTTCATCTTGTTTTTATCATTGTTCACGAACTGACAAATCCTTCTGAAATGTAACTTCTGGAAAACTTTGGATCATAATGACTCAACTCACTCACTTTTTCTTTGGAAAATACAGAAAAATGCCATCATTGTGGTTTAAAATGCAAATAAAATTTAAGCAAAGATAGGAACAAATAAAATCCAGATTTGAATGTGGAACTTTTTCTTATATGTGCAGAATTGAAATATGTGAAATATGTTGCAGGGATGGATTAGTATATTTACTGACTTAAAGTCTGTTTGTTATCCCTTTCTCCTGACCCTAAGCTGAATCTGACCTTACTGTTGCAATAACCCTCAACAGCACCCTGAACATGTCTGTAAAACATCATTAACTGTCAATAATGTGTCTTCCACCTGCTGCTCCCTTAGTAAAAAGGCTTTTCAGTTTATTGTTATAAATCTATTGTTACAGATACAGCAAAACAAAGAAGAAAGGTTTGACAAAGCCACCCCACTGCCTTCCAGCACCAACAGGGCTTTGTTTGGAAATAGGAGAAGGAGGATTTATCATGAGCTGAAACAGAGCTTTAAACTCTTGTTGATAGTGTTGTCCAGCGTTGCAGCTGACATGCAGAATATTAGTTAACAAAGCGAGTTGAAATGAGTCAGAGGAAATCTAAAAAGCATGGTTCATACAAGTAACATCTCTGATGAGTTATTTAGGTAGAGAGTGCCAGACATTATTACCTCATTGTGTAAAAATGTCCTAAATTAGAATCCAGTAAAACAGGAAGAGACAAACAAACCTTCACAGAAACTTAGAAAAGACAAATATACAATGATTCAGGACATGTATGCAAAGATTATATCTTGTCCCACATGTGGGCAGATATTTCTTTATTTCTGGTAATATATTTGTGTGTGAGCTTGCTAGATTGTAAGCATGTGCGTGTAGGGTTGGGGTGAGCTCTGTCTTCAGCAGTTTGCTCTCATTAGGGTCATTTTTAATGAGCAGCAGAGGAGGGTCAGGTCAGGACACACTCCCTCACAAACAGCAACAGCAGATATGCCTCAAAAGTTAATATGGAAATATCTTTAAAATTTCAGGTAGAAATGTTAGAATAAGTTGCTCATGCAGAAAAGTTCCCACCATAAACACACTGATGTGATTTAGATTAGGACAAACATAAACTGTCTGCATATTTTGTATGCAGGCTCATTAAACAATTACATTTCACGTAAAAGTCACGTCATTTTTTCCTGGACAGCATTTAAGTCTACTTAAAGGTTTTATTACCAGTCTCCTACAAAATAAGAGTGAATTGTTAACCAAGTTTCTCCCTGAGTAATTGTCTTTATCTCTTTCAGCTCCAGAGGTTCTCGCTCAGAAGCCATACAGCAAAGCAGTGGACTGCTGGTCCATAGGAGTGATCGCCTACATTCTGTAAGTAGCAGCTCCTCCTCTGTATGTTTCATCAGTCTGTGAGCCAAGTGGTGCCACCCAGGCTGCATAACTGATGGTCTCAGTTGTTGCAGTTTACCAGTTTCTCACTGGGAAGCACATAAACTGAATTAATGCTGCAGATAATTGGGTTAGAAAATTGGGATTACCGATGGAAATGCAATGTATATTGATTAATACTTTCCATAAGAACTGATAGGAAAATGTGTCCAGATTTTTAACCATTACTGTATATCAATGCAAGTCATTAAAGGCGGATTTGTGCTTTCTTATGAATGCAATTTTTAAACGGTTTTATGGTCGCAGCGCTCATACTTCCTTGTGTCTTTTATGTCACTTATAGTTGTTCGTTGTATTCTTCCTGTTCTTTTTCTTCTTCTCGTTTATTCTTTTCGCTACACAACTCAATACTGCAATACTGCCCCCACAGTTTGCTCCTTGAAAACAGACCAAAGAACAAAGAAGACTGAGAGTCCGTCTGTGTATCCATCTTTTGCACTGAGCATTACTGTACATTTAGACACATTTGATTCAGACTAATGAAACAGACTAATAAAACTTCTCATCAAGTTCTTTGGAAGTTGTTCATTTCATTCAGGTGGGTTACAATAGGATTACCTCTAAATCATATATGGTACTTAAGGACCAGGACAACACCTCTGTAAATGAAAGGAGCTTGTTCAAGAGTTCTCTTTATTAAGCAATCAGAAACTGGTACAATATTTAGTGAAATAGAGACCGTCGCTTTTGTTATTCAAGTTGTCAGCATTTTTGTGTTTGATGATGATGATGATGTCAGGTGAAGTCATCAGAGCCAGATGGAGCTCTGCTGACTGGCCTTGTAAGGGCATGGAGCTGTGGACTAGATTCCACTTTTACTGCCTTTTGTTTTTCTTCTGATGTGTCGCTCCCACACTCTCAGGCAGTACTCAGTGTGTGTGTGTGTGTGTGTGTGTGTGTGTGTGTGTGTGTGTGTGTGTAAGCGCACGTGTTGAGAGTGTGTGAACAATGGAAACTTAACCTGATG
>JBAMIG010000025.1:7036192-7049749 GCA_037177335.1 Kiunga ballochi
TAAACTTTTAATTTATATTATATTATATTATATTATATTATATTATATTATATTATATTATATTATATTATATTATAAGAATGAATAATTTGTCTGAAGAGTCTTAAACCTGTTTGAGATATCAGAGATGTTAGAGATTACATATCATTACCTCACTAAGTTGTGTACCAAGATGCTTATCCCAATAATTTCCATTTTAATACCAATTATGCTGCTTAATGTTTGTGTTTTAAAAGTGATAGCATTTTATGTGCATTTCTCATGTTGTCTTCTTTCAGCTAAGGATTTTATAAGCTGTCTGATGGAAAAAGACCCAGCAAAGAGGTTCACCTGCGAACAGGCCCTTAGACACCCCTGGTGGGTAACGCACACCGTTACACAAAGACATTGCAAAAAGGCTGCAAGTCAATATGCACATCGAAGTATTAAAAGAGGATTTCTGTTCACATGTGTTTATACCTGTTAGGATCGCTGGGGATACGGCTCTCTGCAAGAACATCCACGAGTCGGTCAGCCGGCAGATCAGAAAGAACTTTGCCAAAAGCAAATGGAGGGTAACTTCTGCACAATACACTTTAGTCTCTGTATCAAACTGTGTATGAATAAGAAAAATAAAATGTTTTAAGAATAATACATCACCTTTTGCACATCTTCCAATTTTGTTTTTCTATCTACAGCAAGCGTTCAATGCCACCGCCGTGGTGCGGCACATGAGGCGACTGCAGCTTGGCAGCAGCATGGGCAGCAGCATGGACTCCTCCAACCCTTCAGCAAGGCAGAGTCAGATGCAGAGGCCAGCTCAAAACCAGACAGCTCAGAGCCAAAACACTGGCCAGGTGGCACAGAGCCAGAGCACCAACAGCACTGCCAGCAAAAACTCCTCCATAGACAACAACATAGCTACTACCCGCAAGGAATGTGAGTCAGCAGTGTCAGTAGCCCCATTAATTTAAGAGATGTGTAAAGAATGTAGGTTAAAACACAGTCAGGATGGCATTAGGATTTATAAGGGTAATGTTTCAGGGGATCGTGGATGAGCTAACACAGTGAGAGCTAACATGTACATCTGTGCTTACCGTATTTAGGGAAGATTGCTCTAAAGGACGAGTTAACGTCTCAGGTAATGTTGCATTCTCCAGAGGCGCTACTTAAACAGTTTGCTCTGACATCTCTCTCCTCAGCTGATGAAGCAGCATGAACATTTAAAACCCTTTATTAATCCTAGTGGGAAACTAGTTACTCAATAAAATGAATAAGATAAATAATGAAGCAATCAGAAATGTCAACCCTAAAGACTCGCCACAAAGTGATTGAACTCAGGCTAACTGTAATTTTTGCGTGCTTTTCATCTGTTTTCTCACTTACTTAAAAATCTATTTTAACTGATTTAGAGTTATTCTCTACACAGACTAACTCTATACCTTTATATATAACTCTATAGTATTTGGTATGTACCATATTCATGATTTAACAGCCTGAAACAAAGTCTCTCGGATTCATTTCTTTTTATATAAAACACCACAAAGCTAATGTTGAGCTGGCTAACCATTACAGTAAAGCTGTCCTATTTCAATGCAAAAATCAGTAGTAGTAGCTACAGGGCTAATTAAGCTGTCAATGCTCTGCTCATTACCTGATAACTTTGTCCTGTTTGTTTTCCAGGTGTCCCTGCACCGGTCACTCCCTGCAGTCTGGCATCTGCAGCATCATCTTCCACCGCAGGGACGGAGCTAAACCGACCCCACCCCTCTGCAGTCCCTGCCCCGGTGCTGACGGAGACCAAGTGACGCCAGGTCCCGCGGGGCACCAGCTGGGAGGCCACACCTCTGTGAGTCAGAGAGAGAGAGCGAAAGAGAAGAAGGACGACCACAAGGGAGGAAGATCAGAGTCTTTTTCGTCCCTCGCGCTCTTCAATGCATTCTCTCTTGGATGTGACCCCCCCAGCTTGTATCCTGCCCTGCTCCCCGGTGAGCAGAGGACTTTATTCAGTTCTCCACTTCACTGATTAATGCGCCATTGCCATATGGTACACCCACCAGGACCATGTGTTGGATTCTTCTTCAGCTACAGAACATCCACCAACTCTCACGTTGGATGTTTGCATGGTCGGCTGTGATCATTAGCTGTTTAAAGACTAAAAGGCTGCTGACTGCAACCTGCTTTGTGCTGCAACTGGTGGTATATGCTGGAGCAGGTGGTGTCATATTCAGTGTCCATCAACTTCCTTGTTGAATCTGGTCTTTCCCGCACCTCTTTATTTAGCTTTTGCCCGGCTTAGTCTGACTGTTGGCAACTGGATTGTTTATTTTGCTATATATAGATAAATACAGTTCTTTTTAAAGGTGGCATGTGTAACTTTCATCATTGTCAAATTGATATAGCCACTTTAGCATAGCTCCTGTAAATAAATAAGACCATTGACAAGATTCTAGGTTACCTTCTTCTTTGTTGTTATTCATATTATTAGATTTTACTAGAAGCATTTATCCAAGTTGATTCTAATATTCCCATTCTCCTCTTTTTTAGGTTTCTGCCATCACCAGTTTCCATGCTCTTAATATTGATGCAAAATAGTTACTGTCCTCACTCACTAAACACTAAATTTGAATAAGTTTGCAACCTGATTTGACAATGATTAATCCATGTGAAAACTCTACACATTGCACCTTTAAGACATTTTCTGTGTCCTTATGGGCATGTTTTTCTGGTTGTGCTTGAAGAAGTGCTTTAAAGTACCATATGACTGTTGAGATGTGGAAACACAAGCAAGCGCTTTATTTTGCACAGACAGGTTCAGATATGTTGTCTCAGACTAATGAGCTGCCATGCACGTAGGTTTATCAGACAGAAAGGAGAGATTGTGAGCATGTCTGAGCGTCGTACGTGTCTAAAATATTCTGATTTGTTTATTATTTTATCTCTTTTTAAAACTTTTGTAACAATCACCCTTTAAGGGACACACATACAGGTTACTATGAGACATGCAGAAAGTGGGTGACAAGATAACAAGATGATATTAATCATAAACTGCCTCTGGTTGAGAGTGTTATTTACTAATTATAAATGCCATTTAATTTTCCTGGAGGAGCCGCAAGCAGAGTAAGTTAACTTCAAGATGGCTATAAAAGATGCACAACCACTTTTAGGAGATATTGAGACGCTGTTTTCCTGCCGCTCCCCTTTTACCCCTCAAATGAAGCCATGATCTCACCTTCTCGTTCTGTTAAGCTGCACCCAGTTCAGAAGACCTCAGGAAAAACCTGCAGCTGCACTGTGCACTGGCCAACACCAGTTTAATGGTTTTTTAGATCTGCTTGGTCCAAGTGTTCCAGAGGACATCCCAGTTCAAGATCTGGGGCTCAAAATGTGAGCTGAGTTTTCATCCCAGTGTTGTAGAGATACAGGATATGAGCACTGAAGAGTTAGACTGACTATGAGACTATGAAAGACCAAGTTTACCTGTGAGTTGTGGACTTCTGGAAAGTCTTATCTAATCACAAAAGGCTTGTTTGTTTTTATTCTTTTATGAACTACTGCATTTTTCTTTTTAAAAACAAATGCTTGATCCATAGCTTACAGTTTAATGCAAAAGTTTAGTTTTTTTCTATTCTTCTTGCTGATTTACAACATAAACGCTTGTGATGCTGTCCTCTCAGACACAACTGTACACTGCCGGGTGCTCGCTCACACATATCAGATTAACATATCTTTATTAGACACAATTCAATTGATCCCTTTATTATAAATTGCTGCCAAAGACTGTGTTTAGATTCAAGGAAATTTGGTTCATATTAGATTACACAATGAATTATTTAAAGCAAAACGCTTCAGATGCTCATGCTTAATCTGAGGACTGCATTCCAGGAAGTTTCTCTTTTGTATGTCTCAAATGATGGGCATAAATATGAGAGAACATCTGGATGAGTGTTGCTTTAAAAGATGGCTGTAAATCAACATCCATAGAGGTTTCATTGCGTTGACATCTGGCTCATGTCATTCTGTTTGTGGGGCCAGAAGTTGGTTTAAATGGATCCTGATCAGACAGTTGTGGATCTATATTTGTCTCTGATGTTTGTTCAACAACAGCAACTTTTTAAAATGATTATTATTAGTATTATTTAGCCCAAGAATGATCATATTGGGTCATATTTCTTAGCTCTTTCACAGCATTCCCCTGAACATCACTGCTTTCACACTTCTGTCACTGAAAGGGAAAAGGTTTACTCATCCAAAATGTTCTTGATTTTATTTGTTTTTTTTCTCAGTTATCACCTAATCCCAAAATAATCTCTTCATCCCTCTCATTTACTTTTCAGGATAAAGCCACAAGCAACCATTTAAATACGAGTGGCAGTTTTATGGAGTTTTAGTGTTTAATCCAGTCAGAAGCAACTTGATGTTATGCTCCCATAAATTGAAACGTGTTTGTGACGATGGTGGGTAAATTGTATCATCCACTAGTGGGCAGTACCGAGTTCAGACCCGCTTTTTGATTTTGGCACTGGGTGGTGGCTGTAGTTGCAAACACACTCACACAGTCTCTCTTCCAATGCTCCCACCATGTTGATGCTGTTCACCCCAACACCTACATCTTCTTCTACAGGCGTCTGTCATTGTATCCATCTTCTGTGTTAAGCAGAAATGGGCCTTAAAAATGTTTGTAGAAGATTTTAGATGTAAGGAAAAGAAATTCTTTAGAGCGTATGATTGTCCTGCTTTCACCTGCACATAAATAAATGTATTTAAGTCCAATAATCATAATGATATATTCCTTTTAACCAAATACTGTGCTCAAAACATGTATGTACTCCCCACATAAACTGCACTAAGCAAAATTTACACACTGATACAGAGTAGATGATATTGATTTTGGACATCATCCATTTCTGACTTTACAGCTATGTTGTTTAAAATAAAAAGGTGGGTTTGTCATTCTGATACATTTTGTTACTTTAAATTTGCATGTATCAAAGTAATTTCATTTAAAAAAAAAGCTTTTTCAGGTGTTTTTTGTAGTCCAGTTGTGTGAGGTATTTATGTGCAGCTTGTGTCTTACCTGAAACTGTCCTCTCAGTTTGGAGAAACAGGGAAATATTCAGACTGCAAACTAAGGTAATCAACTCCAATGAAACTTTTACCAGCTTGAGTCTAGAAGCAGAGAGATGTTACGTTATATAAATTATTTTTATATAGTTATTTCCAGGAAAGGTGGCTCTTTTTTCTGAAGTGCATTAACAACCCTCCATATAAAATCTGCTTCAACATCTGGAATTTGCTTGATTTGTTTTCAACTATTAGAAAAAGACTTTCTTCACTTCCTTTGCTGCAGGTATAACTGAAGTGCTTCACACATCCCCACTTAGGGGAAAAAAAGATGTACTCCTTTATTGAATTACAGATAAACTCCCATTAAGTCTTCATTTATCTCAAACTGTTTGCATCTTGTGTTACTCTGTTGTTTTTTGTCTTCGTAAAAATTAACCCTATTGCATCACTGAATGAAACTTTCAACTTTGTAAGGGCTTTTTTCAAGTAACCACCGTAATCTAATGATTTCCTATAACCACGTGTACGTTCTCATTGACTGCTATGCATATTTTTTTATGTTTTTATGCTTTGTTTAAAAACCTGGATCAGGAAACTTCAACAGTTTTAGATAAAAGGTGAAAAACTGGATCCCTGTCACATTTCAGACACTTTCCGACCAATGATAATTGGTTTTATTGATGGAGGTGAATTGTAAAAATAGAGTACTGTGTATTTCCATTGGTGCAGAGATGCTACTGAAGTGAACAATTTATCTTTACTTGTTATGCTGTCCACTTCAGTAGCAGTTGGTCTGTTTGCAGATGTGCTGTGAGGCAGGTATAGGGTTCAGGTTTGTGCTCCTGTGGTTTTATGTATGCTGTTTTTGTTCCCAAAGGATAGAGAAAGAGAGAAATAAATGTTTTCATGTTAAAAATGCTACTGTAAATAGTGTAGATTGTGAATATGAATGACCATTTTCACTCATGAATGTTCTGCTGTTCTGGCACGTATGCGTGAACGAGTGAGCGTGTGTTCAGGGAAGTTGATTGTATTCTCAAAGGAATGCTTAATGTATTAAAAAATAGAGGAGGGGAAGTGAAACTCCTCTTTACTCCTTGGCTGCAGTTACTTTTCAGAGACTATCTGACCGCCCTTCTGCGGAGCAGTCTGATGCCATCAGTGTTCCACCTGCACGTCAGTGTCCCTCCAGCTACAAGTGAAAGCATCATTACTGAACTCAGGCTAACGTTTTTGCCATTTTAAAGAAAGAAATCCAAAGCTGTGATCGACTCAGAAAAACACTGTTGCTACTCTGTCCGCTCAAGTTCTTTTTTTTCCCCGCTCTTTTAATGATGCCGCAGAAGCGCGCCATCACAAAAAAAGACGAGCATGTTGAAAAAAAAAGTGCTTTTAGAATAAAATTTCACCACAGATGTTTGCATTATCTTGTATGCCCTTGTAGGATGTTAGTGTTGTATTATGTACAGACCTACACAGCCCGAGATGCACAGGTCCACAAATGGCTATGTTTACACTGTAGCAGAGTTTCAGTCCGATAAACAGAACAAATTCTCTTTGGTGTTTGGACATTGAACCGATGCATCAAGCGATGGAAGGTGGTACTGCAGGTATCACTGATAATCTGGTATAATCTGAACTGATGAGAGCAAGACTTGATGTGAGTGGCTACTCTAAGTTAAAGTTTCTCCCTATCCATAATAATAAAAACAAAGAGGTTTTCATGGTATGTGTTCTGTGGTTGAGCCTCCTGTGAAAATCCCTTATAATGTAAGAGCAGAACAAAAGGGCCAGTTACAAAAATGCATGGTTAACTCCTGCATTGTTGTTGTTCATGAATTTAAAAACCTAAATGTAAAGCAAAGCCACAGTTATCTAATGCTCTTACCCCAGAGAATTGTTCCTGGGACTAAAACCCTACATGTGCTGTTTGTTGAGACCTGGTAATCTCCCTGTGGGTGTCCTTGTCTAGAGCCTGCTGAGTTGGCTGGCTGTATTTACTCTCTGCATGTGATCACAACAAACTCCCATCCTGTGCACCATTGTCGCATTAACGACACCCTCATGTGTCAGAGCAGGCTCTGCCTTCCGCACTCATTGTGGTGTGACGATGATGACTTCCTGTTAATGGGGCTTGTATATGAGATGCCTTCGACAATCATGTGCACATATCAGAGTTACCATGATGACACAGGCTGGAGCGACTGATTGTGTTTTATTTGTTTCCCAGAATAAATCTTGAATGATGGTATCATGACCGCTGTTCTGTGTGTTATATGTGAGAGAAGTATGGTGTTTATAAGGCTAAGAATGAGGACTATATCCTTTATTAATAAATACACATGTGCATGTCTGCTTGTTGTCAGCATGTCAACATTTGCAAACCTCATGATCTCGAGGTTTAACATAAAGCAGACACCAGAAAGTCTTTACCACACTGAGTGACATTTGTTTTCCAGCAATGTGCTGTAAATATGCTGTAAAGCAGATGTTTTGCAGACAGAGGACAGATGTTGTGAGGACTTGGGCACACATTGCTTTTACTACCACATTACTATTAAGGTCAAACAGTTGGGAAACACGCTGCATACAGATGTTACCCTGTATAAAAGAGTTTTGCTTTAGTAAATTATCTTGGTTTATATTTGAAAGGTGGGAACTAAAGTTGTAAATAAAGGTTTAGTCTAACCTCTCAGTCTCACTAACTAAGGCGATTTTATTACTGCGCTATTCATCTGGGACCAGTTAGGGCTGCAAACAATTTCCCCCTCAGATTTTTAAGGCCTAATATCAAGTCCTCAAGTATCACTCCTAATAATTCTTGACAACCCCCTTCCCCCCGACACACACACAAACAGCACCTTATTTATGCAATCTGGAGACAAAGTGAAAGAAAATGGGATCAGGTCTAATTTATTGCATCCTCTAAAAGCTAGAGCATGAAAAGAATAAACAGCCTTGTTACTAAAGATAATTTAGCCCACATCATCCTGAACTGTTTAAATGAAGTACAGTACTATTGTGTAAAGTTTTCATCCACTCATGATGTCTTTATACTATATACATGCAGTCAGTCTTTCTGGTAATATTTCAAAGTGATCTTATACTTTCTGAGAGTCTTTCAAAGTTATTCTTTGGACATTTGCTGTTTTGTTTTTTTAACCACAGACACTGACCTCCAAAGTAATGAGACAAAATTAATGCACTTAACTAAAGGGATGACCCAGTGTTATGTCTACAGCTCAATTAGATGATATTGTCTGGCCATCTCTTCTCTTTCTGGTTTCTATGAAAATACCAAGGATAACAAAGTTTGGCATACTTTATAACAGTTTTTTGCACCAACAACGTCATCCCATAAGTGATGTGATATGAAAATATCTCAAAACTATGATTCACAAGTCCTCCTAAAAAATATAAAAATGTTTTAAATCTAAACTAATGCAACCTGAATGACATAACTTGAATAAAATCAGTGGATACAAATATTATGGAGCTATGGGTCCTTCTCAGGGCCCAAACTTATACATTATTAAAGTTGTTGAAGAGTAAATTACCCAGAAAAAAAGTCTCCTTAAATGTGTGAAAGGGTTATTCAAATTATTTTATCTTACTTTCTGTTTGTATGTCTGAAGTCCTCTACAAACTCCTGCTTGTGCTCTGAGACATGGTGGCTGCTTATAGCTTAAGGGTCAGTTAAACTTGGACAAACCCATACATGCTGAATTATTGCACCCATCTGACCCCTTCAGTCTGCTTGTTTTCACCAGTAAATCCTAACATGAAGCTATGCTGGTGAAATGGTGAAAATATAGCATACAGTACGAAAAAGGGGATTATTTTTCTTCAGACACAGCTTAGATTTATTTTCCCCCGTTGATAAAATGCATGCAGACTTCCACTGAACTGCTTTTGCACATAAAATTTTACTCTGCATTAGTTCCAGAGAGAAATTAACAATATAGGCTAAACTCAATTTTTTTATCAGCAGTTTTTCTGGATCTTTCTGCACCACAATTAATAATACTGCACATTCTTGTGATAAAAAAAAAAAAGTCATCTCATTTTTAATTATTGTCAAATGAAATGACGCTGTAGAGTTTGGCCTGTTGAAGGCTTCCCGTGGATCAGGTCATCACACTTCCTCCTCTGTCTGCTCACTCTCAGCTGGACACCTAATCTCCCCTCCATCTTTCTCTCCTTGCTGTGAGATGCAGAAGTAACAAGCTGGCACATGTATCTAATATGCAAACTACACTGCACTGAGATTAAAAAAGGGTGGAGGAGGGTAAAGAAATGTGAAAAGTGATACACTAATACTAATATTGGATCATGCTCAAACACACACAAAGCAAAATCATCCATTATTTTTACACAAAACTCTGAATATTGATGTTCTTGCCAAACTCAGTTAAAACTCTGTAAATACATTTTACTCACATATTTCTCCTCATCTTGAATTCAGTACTTTACCCCTTTCTGTCCCAGTTTTCTTCAACCCGTACTCTTCATCTTCAGCCTTCCTCTCGCCTGCAAGCCTTGCTCACAAGTTAATATTCTTTATACAACCACACATACTCTGCATCCCATAAAACTAATTACAGGCTGATGTGTGAAACGGTGAGATAACGTGCAGTCTGGCAGGAAACAGAGGTGGGATCATGACATGTCTTATAATAACATGTCATTTGGACAGGCAGATCTAAAAGTCAGCAGCAGAGGTGTGTGATGTTACCCCTTTACTTCCACTGAAAAATCCTGTTCCCAATCACATTAGCAATAAATCCAAAAGATGTTAAAGAAGTTGCAATCAATAATATATTCATTTAAAATATCAACAAATATAAACTTGTGTTATTTAACAGATAGCTGGTCAATGCAAATGTTTTGTGTAATCCTTACCAAACAGCTGATGGGACTTATCCAGTGCCCTGATCCTGATCTAGTGGTTGTGATGTAAAAAGTGCAAGTGAAACCAAAAGAAACAAGGTAAATGAATAAAAAAACATTTTAAATGTGAGGCAGGGCTCTCCATTCACCTCTCATCTTTCTTCTTACAAAGACTTTGTGAGGATCACATAAATATGCCTGCTCCACTTTCTGTCAGTATGTGATACCTCATAAAGGTTTATGCTGGGTAGTTTATTAAAATATAAGCACACTCCTGGCATTTTTGGCCAAATAAAACAACTTAATCCATCTTACAGGATATAAAAACAAAAGAACACAAGTATTTTTTATTGGTTTAACATCTCATTTATCACCAGCTGTGGGTTATAACCACACTTCATTCTCCATCTCATCAGCATGTTGCACTTCACCAGACAAAGCAAACCCGTTTTTTGATGAGCAAATCTTCCGTCGACATCCTGTTGTGCTTCGGTGATTTGTTTTAGTTGCAGTCATGGAAATCTTGTGATGTGATGAGCGCTTGCCTTCCTCCAGGCTTTTCCAGCCTGAATCAGGGTAATATTTCAGAGTCATCACGCTGTTCAGACACTGCTGCCCACACAAACACATTCCAGTCACTTGATGGACCCGACACAAACACACACACACACACACACACACACACACACTTCTTGTTGTACCCAAATACAATACATGTACACCTACTATAGAGTCTTTACTCTGTGTGTGATACTAACTTTGTGTGTCAAAAATTAACCTCCTAAAACGTCTGACACTTGAGATATAATTTTCCAAAGTTTATTAGGTAAATGTGTCTTGTATGTTTTGAAGATATGATATGCATGATACATATCTACGTATAAGCCCTTGCTGTTACTACTTGTGACATCTGTGTACGCTACATTGCTGCCCAAATGAGGTATGTGACAGAAGAATGTGAAACATAAACTTACAGTAAAATTTCCATCTTCTCTCAAAATGACATTTTGCATCAGTGTCATATAGAAATGGTTACGTGAAAATGTAAATGTGATTTGATACTTTAAATGTATGTTTACTCATACATGTTATTTGATTGTCCTCTGCAAAAAGACTGCCCAGCAGTCTCTCCTCTCCACGATCAATATTCAGTTCATCTAGATGGGAGCTGCAAGCAGGTAACATAAGTTAAAGCTGAATCCTTTGGCGTATTGCTGCACTTGTGTAACCCCCAAGTGGAGGCTCCTCCTGCGTTATGGCATTGAGCCGAAGTCCCAACCTCCTCTCAGCAGCCTTCAGTTTGTCCTGCAACTCTTGTGCCTCCTGCTCTGCCTTGCGTGCAGCTTTGCGGGCGTTTCTCAGGGAGCGCTTCACCTTGCGAACACGTTCCTTCAGCTGGCGATTCCTCCTCTCCGCCGCAGCCAGGCGATCCTGCAGCTTCCGACCACGCTCTTCCTCATCAAATAGCGCCATCTGCACAGAGGAACACAGAAGCTGGGGAAAAGAAGAGGGAAAGCATGGATTATGTTGGCATACAGGACACTCTGTTTTCTGAATAGGCAAACCAAACCATTGTAGACAGCCAACTGGCAACTGGTTATAGTGGGAGCAATAGCAATGTCATCCTCCCAGCAGCCTCTTGGAGAAATTAAGCTTATTTTAACTAGGATTTTTTTGTGAATTAACTATTTCAGCTTGCAAACAGTCACACTGCTGTTTTAGAAGAACAGCAAATAGTCAAGTAACTCTGTTAGTGTACATAAGGTGGTCAAATCTTGTGTGCGACTGCATTAAAGCTAGTGTATCTTGGAAAACATAGAAATAATAATAAAAATCAGTTTAATTTCCTAAGTTTTTGGTTTAAATGCTACAGAGGTGTGGAAAGAGAACTGTACACGTGCTATAAAAAATATTAAAGATTATGTCTTAACAATTGGTTTGTTGCTTTCTCTTACATAACATATTCTTTTTATCTCATGTTTTAATTTTTATGTTCATAGAAAGACACTCACTGGGGTGTCCTAAAGACACAACTGCATGCACAAGACAAGCACCACCTGTCCAAACATCCGGATGTTACCCGCTTGCTGTTAACTGTCGTCTGTATAAACGGCATTTAAAGAACAAGTGAAGACACGCACACGTATGAAATGTCCTGAGATTTAGGTGAAGCAAAACCTTTGAATGCATATACAGGACATAAGCAAAATATCATGTTTTTGAACAATCTTGCACACAATGTCGTTCAAAACTGTCGCTATGATAATCAATATCTAAACATATTGGAGCATATGGAGATAAAGAGACCAGTTGTCTCATACATGCTTCTGGATTCAAATAAGCAAATAGGTCCAAGCCTCCTATTGGATAATTACTGCATGGCAGCAAGTTATTTAACCCAAACTGGTTGAAACACATCCCGTGGTTGTGGGAAAGATGTTAAGCTGTTTAGGAATAGTTGAATCTTTGGCATCAAGCAGAGAAAATATCTAAGGCGATTGCAGAAAAAAACTCAAACTAAGAACTGTCAGACGCATTATTAAACACGGAAAGGATAGTAAGGACCCATCGTCTTTCTAGAAGAAATGTTGCCAGGTTTCTGAATCATCGTAATCAGCGATCACTTAAATGTTTGCTGAAATCACATCGAATGTAAACAAGAGTAGAACTCAGGGTTGTTAGGAGGCACCAGGTTTATCCGAAAATTTGTGATAACGTGTGTATTCGACTGATTTGGTGTTTCCAATCATCTTGTTTATGCTTTTCGGTCAATGAGAAACAAACATGAACAAATAATCTTTTTTTTTGTATTTGCAGAGTGAGCGTGGGTGTGTCTGGTATTAATTGAATAATTGAGTGGATATTAGTTTTTAATTAAAAAAAAAAAAAGCTAAGATTGAGAACAATAAAAATGTCTTTTTGTGATCTTTTGTGACTTACAGAATAATGTGCTGGATAATTAACAGTAAAATGTTTTGATGTAATCCTACCCTGCTATTGTTTGTTAACTTGTTTTTCAGAAAGCTCCTGTGACTGGTCTGAAATGCCTCAGGATACATATCTGAGGTGAGGCCAAACAGACGGATTGGATCTGATCAGTGTGTATTTTGAACTGGTGTGTTTGAAGGCACAATAAATGGAGGTGGTTCTCTACTTCTTTAAAGATCAAATACTATTTCTTTTGTTGCTCACATGTCATCTTGCCACAAGGGTGATGTTTAATAAGGAAGGTCAGAGCATTTCCGCATGCACAATGCAAAGGGACTTCAAGGGGTTGGGACTGAACAGCTGGCAATGTATAGTTATATCTTTAGCTCTGTGCAGCAAAGCTTAGCTAGATTAGCTATAGCTTAGCCTAACACCTGAGACCCTGTTTTCAGAGTCAAAACCTATTTTACATCCAAATGCTGTATAAATAAATAAATGCAACATGCATTTTATGGGTAGTATTTTGTCTAAATTAAGTTTAAATGTAAGTTATGCCAAAGTTTGCTGCACTTATCCATTGTCAGCTAATTAGCTCCATTCCACACACAAAAAATTGTATCTTTGTTTTTTTTTTTGTTAAAAAGATCAATAAATAACGACAACTATAAAAAGAAAATGCCAGAATTTCATGTT
>JBAMIG010000025.1:7052297-7082836 GCA_037177335.1 Kiunga ballochi
GTGCCACCCAATCAGTTCAATACAAGAAGTGAACTATATCTCTGCCTCCTCCTTGACTCCAAGTAATTCACCAAGATAACCACAGAATATTCATCCCGGCTTGAAAGTAGTGTTCTGGCCGACACTCTAGGATAGTAACAGCTGCAAAATATGTTCCAGCACCTTACAGTCCACCACCTCAAAGTTGTCTCACCTACACACTTTATATATAAAGCACTTTTTTAAGCAAATGTCTCCAAATGTCATAATTTTATTATATTATTTATTTTTATGATAATATAATATAATAAATACTGAATCAAAATAACTATAAAGAACAAATTAAAATGTCAAAACTGAAAAATTTTAGGACTAACCTCAACCTCAAGTAAGTTGAACTGCTGAAGTGACACAAGAAGATATGAAGATACAGAGTAATTCAATTCAGATAAAATCATAGTATGGGACCTAAAAATGTGCGTGGTGTTATTTTATGGATCATATTTATGTTCATTGAGAGAAATCTCTGTATTAATTAAGAGTAGAGACTGTGTAACCCCATCTTTATCCATCGTGATGATGATTGTCACAATTATGATCATAGATCCTGAGGTTATTGGGGTAACGTGTTTAAAAACTGAATATGGTTGGATGTGCATACTGGTGCAGAAAAAACTACCGCCCATCAAAACTTTGGATCTCTACTATTTGATCTTTGACCCAGAAAAGGTCAGAGTCCTGTATGCCTGGGGACAAATGGACGGACGGACCTGGACCGATCAGCAGTTGCTTTGATCCTCAACCAGCTGGAATGTGATCAATGTGATCACGCTGGAACAACACGAGGATATCTGCTGAGACTACAATCAATACACACAGCATACTGTGTGTGTGCTGTTTTCTTTTTAGTTTCCAACAGTTCAATGAGATAATGTATGCAGGTGTGTGTGTGTGTGTATGTGAGAAAGAGAAAGAGAGAGAGAGAGAACGTGTGCATACCCTAATCCCAGGCTGAGCTGTGACTCTGTAGATAGGAATGTGGTGATGATCAGCAGAAATAACTATCATCTAACACTATGCAGTCACACACACACCACACACACACACACAAGATGTTATCCTAACACACTGTACACTTTCAGTCTGCACATTATCTGTATCTCCACATTCAGACCCCTGCCTCCTTCTGCTATCTCCATGGTAACAAGATGGTGTTACCTTTGTTTACATCCTCAAAAACAAAACAACAACCAAAAAAAGCTGAGCTAAAAGAAGCAGGAGACAATTTTGACCCTCTCACACACGTGTTAACATCACTATGGCAACCATATATAATTTTTGTAAATCAAATGTCATTTCTCTTTATTCTGACATTTAAATACTTAAAGGTGTGTGCTATCCAAACCAAGTGGTCTCTTACCCGGTTGTCTTCCTGGATGTCCCACTCGGGGCTGAATGTATGGAACGGTTGGCTCCCCTGGGTGCAGTTGGAGAACTGGAAGAGGCTGGAGAAAGTGCGTCTGTTCTCTGGGGTGTCTGGGAAGATCGCATCTTGGAAGTTCACACCGTGAGGAAGGATGCTGTAGTTTTCATCCATCCTAAGGATTTCAACAGAATTGAAGTGATGACAAATTTAAATATTGCAACTTGAATGTCAGAAAGGCATGTTATTTAACAGTTTTTGCAAGTAAAATCTAAATAAGCGAATATCAGAGAAATGCATGAATATACTGTATATATCTGTAATATATCTCACCGGAGAAAAAAGAAATATGAGTAGTTTTCCATCACTGTATGTGAATGACAAGACAGATATCCCAGCCCGGTAAGGTTGAGCCTGGAGCCAGAGGGTACTTCCAGCATACTGCCCCAGGCTTGGTCGCAGAGCAGCTCCACCTCCGCAGAATAAAGCAGCCCTTCCTCTGCGCCCTCATAGCCGTACCCGAACCCGAAGGGCAGCGAGTTATAAAGATTTCGGATACCCAGAGGCTCCCGGTGGATCGCCAGAACTTTGGCGTACACGATGATCTCAGCTAACTCCGCACGGCAGCCCTCGCTCAGCGGCCGCCACTCGGAGGGGAGCTGACAGCCGTGCGTAAAAGTATCCAGGTGCGCAAAAACGCCGAGCGTTGCAAGAAGGAAAACTGGTGAAAACATTTCGGAAATCTGAAAAAAAATGCTAACAAGGATTTGAAGACTTGATGCACCGTTATCTTTCCTTTCTTTCCTCTCCTTTTTTCTTTTATGTGAGGAATATGAAAAGTCTGCTCTTGGGAAACAAGGAATGCAAGCAAATCTCTTAAAAAGCAAAGCGCTGGAGGATGCTGTGCAGTTTCTGAAACACCTCACATTTACCAGATAAGTTATTTAAGGCTAACCAACATTTCTGTGGATTGCACAAACCTTTCATGAAGCTAGTTAGACAGACTTCTGCACACCTTTTCACACAATATAAAGCTTTCCCTTCATCTTCTCTCGCTCTCTCCAACCTGTTACACTCATTCATCAGCTGCAGGAATGGGAGGCTGCGCCGACGCGCGTGCTGCATTCAGGGACTGATGGGCAGGTCAGGTATGTAAGGTCTCTGTGTGGACGGCTCCTTTTCTCATAATAAACTTCACTAAAATAAAAGAACAAACAACATTTTTGTAATTATTTTTAATCTGAAATATTTTATGCTGGTATAATTTGATTTACTAATGTGAAACCTATTTAGAAAAATGCTACTGCAAACATAAAAAAGAGTGCAAAAGCGTATTACATGTTCTTTAGGGTTTCCCTGGGAAAGTTTCATCTTTGGAAGGCGATTAAAGGATCACCCATGGGCTTTTATGGGTCAAAATTTCAAAGGCAATGCTGGGGTAGTTTTTATGTTCACGGGATATAATAGCAGTAGTAGCCTATCTAAGGTATCTAGAATTAATTGTCTGTGTTTCTAAAGGATTTTATGGGTCTTTTAGGTGGATCAAGATCAATAAGACGGGGTATTATGCTACAGGTATGTCTAGTAAGCTTAAACCTGGGTTACAAAGCGTTTCTGTATATTAGTAAATGTGGTGTAGGCATTACAGGGGTCTTTACCTTAATTCTGTTTAATTCTAAATGGAGATCATTCAGTACTGTAGTCCATTTTAAAGGTACAACTACATAGAAAAAGCGGACCGCACTGCCACCTAGTGGAGATTATTATGAATAGTAGTTAATCATTTTTAATAAATAGTTTTCATGTCGGAACCACTGCTAAATATCTATTATATGTGAAGTATCGTGAAATCATATCAAACTGGTGGATCTGCTACTTTCAGTGAACTATCTCTCATAATAACTCGTGTTTTTATATAGCCTTGATAGCCTATTGATCAAGTCCATTTATTGCTTTGTGTATCTACTAATTTGGGATACAGTCACTGCCATGCTGCTGTCATCTTGGGAAAAAAATTTTAAGCTTTAGTTCAAACTGAAAGTGAGTGCCAGTTGTCTCTGTGTTGGCCTTGAGAAGATGGACCGATGACCTGTCCAGCCTGCTAATTGCTGGGATTGGTCTAGGTCCCCAGCGACCCTGAAACGGTATAAAATATGAACGAATGAATGAATAAATGAATGAATGAATGAATAGGCTATACGAAAGAATGAATGAATGAATGAATGAATGAATCAATGAATCAATGAATCAATGAATTAATGATTTAAAGTGCGCTGTCAGCCTAACTAGGGGATCTCCGGTCTTGTCATAGCAAGGTGCAAGGTGACTCCTTCAGGGAATTCCCGCTGTCAGCTGACGTGAGGCCCCGCCCCCTTTCTTTCAGACTTTTCTAGATCTATAAGACATGCGGATGAACTGCAAACACACGTTGCTGATCAATGCGCAGCCATTCTTTTATATTAGATCTGTGTTAGCACGGTGGCGTCACTGTAAGGCTACGGAAACCTGCGTAAAATCCCGTCACTGAAGTCAGCAATAATAAAACCATTTCGACCGGAAGTATGCAAACCTTACTTTAAAATGTGAAGCTGTGAAAGTCATTAAAAATACACGATTGTTGATTCTAAATAAAATAATTTTTTGTTCCTGTTTTTTTTTATTTTTATTAACCAAATCTATTTTCTTTCTTTCATGGCATTTTTTCAGCAATATTTGAGCCACTGGTTTTGTCTTTTCCTGCCTCACAGTGGCTTTGTAAAGTTAATAGAAATAAGAATAGTAATAATAATTCAATTCATCTTTATTTATATAGCGCCAGTTCATGACAGTGTTGTCTCGGGGCGCTTTATATCATATTGAGCCAATTCATCAAATAGCCTTGATAAGGGAAACCATAAGATCTCAACTTTAATCCAAACCCCAGCCTGAGCAAGCATGAGGCAACAGTGGGAAGGAAAACTCCCTTGTAAGAGGAAGACAAAACCTCAGACAGAATCCGGTTTAGGAAGGGCTTCTATTCGCCTCAATTGTCTGAGGTGGAGAGGACAGGAAAGATGTAATAATAATAATAATAATAATGACTTAACAGTGTTTTACTATTTTAAACAAAAAGTTTAAAGATTAGTAACCATACTTCATACTATTTTATGCAGTGAGGAATGTAATAAACTCTGCACACGTGTTTCAAATTTCATGGTTTAATACAGTAGAATTCATTCATCAAGCAGGGACTACATTATTTCTCCAACTTTATTGATAAAAGCAATAGCCTACTTTGAGGACAATGCACAATGCTAAAATCTTTGGAAAGAAAAAAAAGGAAAAGAAACATTGCCTATTTTTAAAATCTTGCTTATTTCAAGCAACTGTTAAACAATCATAACTGTTGCCATTGTCACATTGTTTTTGTATAATTCATTGACATGCTTGACATGCCAAACACATATAGACCTGTTCTAAAGAAACAAAGGCCTCTTATAAATGAAAGAAACAAGATTATAGATGAATATTAAAACATCTGGCAAAAACGTAGAAAGTCTTTCTGTAGATAAAGTGTAAAAACAACTCATATGCAACAGCTCACTATGAAATTTGATGAGCAATTTTACTGAAGTAAAAATGTAACATTTAAAAATCACGTTGACAAAGTGAGATTTATCTTGAAAGCTCAAACCGGAAGTTCTTCCCTTCCATATTGAATGCTTATCTACACTTCCGCAAACTCGGCTCGAGAGCTGAAGGCTCTTCTACTAATTTTGCTCGTCACTGCGTTTCTGTTTATTATCAGAGTGAACAACCGGACTGTCTTTGTCTCAGCAGGTGAGTGAAAACCTTTTAACTTATTTAAAAACTTGTGAACCATCTGATGTGACGCAGTTTGGCTCAGCATAAATCACATCCGCTTTTTTTTTCAAAGTTACTTATAACTTTTCAGCGTTTTATTGAGAGCCACGCGCAGGTTAGGCCCATATGAGGAAAGTGAAAGTATAATTATTCAAGAAGATAATATTTGCGTAACGTTTGACATCAATTTTTGTGTCTTATTATATAAATCACTTGCCAATGTGTTTGGTGTTTACATTTGGGTCAAACTGAGAATTACATATGCGAAATATCAGCTTTTAAAACTGAAAATGTGTATTGTTTGAGTTAGCCACGTATTTACTGAGTCACTGATGGTTGAAATAGACACAACCTTTGTTTTGGTTAATGTGATTAAATTTTCTGGAGATCAGCTGATTCGATCATTTCTGCTCCATCATTGTTTGCTCAGGACTTCAGCTCGAAGCAAACAATGAAGCAGCAGAAATTATGATTGTATTGAATTTAATCACGGATAAATGTTTTGATTTAGCATTAATTATTCCATGAAATAATAAATAATTATCAAATGATATACAATTCAACACACATTACGCTTTGAGTTGACATTGTTTATTTGTATTCAAGAAATGGATTATTTCACACTGAAGGCATATAATTGTAATTATCAGTGATTTCTTTTGTGAATTTCTGAAAAATCATTACCTTTTTTAAAAGGTGATGTGTGGAAAAAACAGGTTTGTACATTAGCGCCCCCCAGCGGAAGCTCGTGCCTGCTATAATGCATTTATTTGCCCTTTCAGATTAATAATGCAGTTTGTTTTTCTTTTAAGAGTCCATGTTGGGTTCACAATACATATGTTTACCATCACATTTTAAATGATTGCTATTATTTGGAATTATTATTATTATTTTCATTCATTCATTCATTCATTCATTCATTCATTCATTCATAAATAAATAAATAAATAAAGGTTTTATTTTAGTTCTTTTTTATTCCCACCTCCTGAAAGGCTAAGTGTACTCTGACAAAAATTACAAATATCTGATGGCATATATTTCCCCCCATATGAATTTAACAGATTATAACAGTGGTTATAATTAGAAATAGGGGTTTTGTTTTATGGCATAAGTAACTTGAATAATGGTAAAGTTATATGTGTTTTCCCCCCACTGTTTCTGGAAGGTGATGAGGAGCTTTTAAGACATTTTTCTATGATCTATTTTATGGAACCGTAACTAATAATCTGGCTTGTATAACCTTTAACAATCGCTGTTTTCAAAAAGGAAAATTATCACTCCTGGATTTAACTACTGTAATGACTACACATCTCCTACATGGTTTGACCAGCACAACCATGTTTTAATTCAATTCAATTCAACTTTATTTATATAGTTTAATGACAGTGTCAAATGACAGCGTCATCTTGGGGCGCTTTATATCATATTGAGCCAATTCATCAAAAAAGGGGAAACCATAAGATCTCAACTTTAATCCAAACTCCAGCCTGAGCAGCATGAGGCGACAGTGGGAAGGAAAACTCCCTTGTAAAACCTCTAGCAGAACCCGGCTCAGGAAGGGCAGCCATCCGCCTCGACTGACTGGTGTGGAAAGGACAGAACAGAGGACAGGAAAGAGAGGACAACATTGAAACAACATTAACACTGTAGCTTTATTCCAACAAGACCAGCAGAAGGAGGAGAAATAGGTTAATGATGCCATATATTAATTCAAGGAAGATAAGCAGAGAGTGTAAAAAGCTCAGTGCATTATGGGATGCCCCCATGACTTTATAACTAACATATGGTCAAACTATCCCTAACTGTAAGATTATCTGAAATTCAACAAGAAGCCAATGAAGAGATGCTAAAACTGGAGAAATATGATCTCTGCTGCTAGTTCTCATCAGAACCCTCGCTGCAGCTTTTTAGATCAGCGGGAGTTTCAGGGCTTATTTGGGACAGCCCATAAAAAAGATATAGCAATAGTCCAGTCTGGAAATAACAAAGGCATGGACTAACTTTTCTGCATCACTCAGAGACACGATGTCCCTTATTTTCACAATATTATGTAGGTGGAAGTCGGTGTTTTATCTTTCATGTATGTAAGGACATTTCAGACAGCCATCTGGTACAAAACACAACAGCAATAAAAAAAATGGATGTAACTGTGGAGGGCATGTCATATTCAGAATATTTTGTTGTGCCTTATGTAAAAATGCCATGTAGCTCAACTAGTTAAGCAGGTTACACATCTACAGAAGCACATTTGGTCCAGTTACTAGTCCTGTTGTGGAGCCATTTCAGCGTGTCAAATAGATCAGAAAGACCTGGCGAAAGCTTCTTTTTACATTTTTATCTAGTATAAAGTGCTTTTATAGGTAAAAACTAAAATGGGAAAAAGAAAATATGATCTTTTAGTAGCTTCCAACATGCACTGACCCAATCTAGAAACTTTCAAGTCAAATGCTTTGCATCTTTGTCGAAGTTATCGTGTGAATAGAGAGTGCAATGCACACAGTCAGGACAGCTTATCCACTGACTGGTTTCAAAAAGCTATAGCTGCGACAAGAAGGTGGAAATACCAAAAACATTTGAGACAAAAAAATTCTGTTTCTAAACATAAAATAATTAAAGTCATGACACTCTTTTTAATGCTATCTCTTTTCTCCCAGCACCATGGCGTCCGGAGGCCCCATGATGAACGGCGACATCTCCCGCTCTCCCGCTCAGTCGGGCACACTGGAGGAAACTCTGCAGCAGATGAACATCCTCATCCAAGAGAACAGAGACCTTAAAGGTACTGGAATGTGAAAGACTTTTAGGGTTAAGAAGAAGCTTATGTGTTGAATGAGTTTCTATACGTTTATGCTGAGATGTAACAAATAAGCTAGGGAGGAGCAGAGGGCTGTTAATAACTTATGTATTTGTCTAAATCTTTCTCAGAGGCTCTGCGCCAGACCAACCTGATGATGAAAGACCGTTTTGAGGGTCTGGCTGCATGGAGGGAGAAGCAGCAGCAGGAGCGGAACTTCCTAGAGAGTCGGCTTGAGGAAGCTAAAAGCCAAATGGAGACACTTACCCTCCATAACCAGGATCTGAGCAAGAAGCTGGAGGATGCAGGGAGGACAGGAGGAGCTCCAGATGGAAACCAGGTGAGATATTGTCCTCCCTTGTTGTACCAGAGTTTAGTCTCAAGTTATTCTGGAACTGGGCTTTTTTTTTTTAATGGTCTCATCCAATCAGAGTGCAGAGCTGGATGCCCTACGCACCCAGGTTGCTCGTCTGCAGGCAGAGAAGAACGACTTGGTGGCTTTGAACTCTGAGCTGCAGCTGAAGGCTGAACAGGAATCCCAAGATGACTCCTTCATTGAGATCATCAGGGTGTCGGTGAGGCTATCCATTAATCATATAAAGAGATGACCAAAGCAGCAGATTTTCAGGCCAGAATTTCAATTTCCATATTTTTTTTTTTTTAGTTCAGATGGGACCTAATGTAGAGCTTTTTCTCTCAGGATGGAGGTGTGGACAGTTTAAGTGAGGCATGCAGTGTGGAGTGTAGCAAACGTCCTGATTTGAGTATGACGGCGTCTCGGCTGGAAAACGAGGAGGTGACGGTTAGTCAGCTGCTGCAGTCCCTGAGGAACGAGACGCAGCGATGCGAGCAGCTGCAGACTGAGCTGGGAGCCAGTGCAGCCAGGTACAAAACTGTTCTAAACATCTCTTTTGCTAACAAAAATAACGTTTTTTAACCGTGCTGGAAGCTGCTGGGACTAGCTCTGGTTGAGCAAACAGGAGCTAGCTGCCTGCAACTAAGACCCAAATATGGAGTGCATGGTCACAAGGTACTAGTACTCGCTTAGCAAGGAGAGCGACTGCTAGCCCCAATTGCTAACTTCTCCTGACATCTGATGCTAGTTTTTCATTTTATGATTTGTGGAGTTATTGGACTGAGTTAGAAGATCAAATCACCTTTTGCTACAAACCCTCTTTGTACAACAGGTTTTTTTTTGTTTTGTTTTTTAAAAAAAAACCTTTTAAAACCTTTTAAAATAACACATTTTGAGGAACACTTGACTTCTAATAGCTACTGGAGTGTTACTGGAAACGATGTTAAACGCTATATGACTCAATATATTATGTTTTTAAGTAATTCTAAAGTTCTCTTTACTTTTTCGATATTTTAGTTTTTCTTTTTTTAAAGATTAATTTATGTAAATTATTATTAAGATTTGTTCTTTTGTCAAACAGGATTGCAGAGCTAGAGGAAAGGAAGTGTGGTATAGAGGAGTCCACACAGACGACCCAAACAGAGACCAAAGAGGATCCTGGGAAGGAGGAGAAGGTTTTTTTTGTTTGTTTGTTTGTTTATTTACTTAATTGTGACTCTGTATTTCTATTGCTTTAATATTCTAACATGTTACACAAGACAGTGTTGTGTTTGGTCTCTGTTCCTGTGTGTTGTATTTAATGTGTGGCTGTGATTTATGAAACTCTTTCAGGCGGCATCTGAGGTGGAAAATCTTAAATCTCAGATGATGACGCTCTTCAAAGAGCTGCAGCAGGCCCAGAGCAAGCTGGACGAAGCAGAAAGCATGAAGAAGAACTTGCAGGACAGGTTGGGCACGAACGCACACAGCAAAATATTTTGCGTAGAAACTGCTGAGCGTCTGTAGTAAAATAGCACATCAGCTTCTGATATTCTGTTTTTTTTATATGTTGTTTTTTGTTCTGTGCAGATGTCGAGAGCTGGAACAAGATGGTGCCACTATGAAGGCTCAGCTGGTGGAGAAACAGGCGGTTCAGGAGGAAAACGACCGGCTGAAGCTGCAGCTGGACAGCATGCAGGCTCAGAACCAGATGGAGCAGAGGAAGGCTGATGAGGAGAGGTCAGAGGGATCACAAATAAAAGAACATTAACTTATCATGTCACATCTTAAAACTTAACATTTGCAACTGAGAAAACGGGACATTGTCTCACAGAATCATTGATAATCTTCCTTTTTACAGAAACAACTTGGCACAACTGAAGGATGCATACACCAAGCTGTTTGAAGATTACAATGAGCTGAAGGAGGAGAAGAAGAAGAAAGACGTACGTTGGTGTTGAAACATGAGAACATTTCTTCATCTTATGCAACATGTGCATGTTTTAATTCAGATCATTTAGTGAGGAGTATGAAAAATGAATGTCAGAGGAGTTCTCACCTGTTTGGATGTTTGCGTGTGGTTCTGCAGTCGCTGCTGGTGGAAAGGGATGTAGTGGATGAGCTGCAACAACGTCTGACCGCTGCTGAGGAAGCGCTGGCTGTTAAACAGGACAAGATTGATGGGATGAAGCAGGAGATTTTCATGAAGGAAAAGGACCTGGAGACCATCTCTGTGTTTCAGGCTCAGGTGAGTGAGTGTGCCGAATGCTTTTTCAGTGAGGATTTTTTTAGGTTTTACACAGAAGTGCAGTTAATGGGGGAAAAAAGAGGAATGTAAAGTTCATCGTTTTATCTTTTTTAAAGACAGTCTTTATTCTTGTAAAAGACAGTCTGGCTTTGTTACATAGCTGTAATATCGCTTTGTTTTTGTTCTATCTCCAGGCAGAAGTCTACTCCTCAGACTTCTATGCAGAGCGAGCAGCGAGGGAGAAGCTCCATGAGGAGAAGGAGCGTCTGGCGGCTCAGCTGGAATATGTGAAGAAGCAGAACACCCAGTTGCAGGAGGAGCTGGACTCGCTGGGCCGGTATGCAGCCACACATGAGGCAGTTTGCCTTTACATCTGTTTGGTTCAGCTATTCCTGACTAAGAATTATAATATTGTTAATATTTATTTTAAATCTTGTAAATCTTACTTTTTATTTTAAAAAGCTGTGGTTTTGTGTGAAACTGGAGCTCTTCTAGGAAAAAAATGGAGATTTTCTTGTTTTTTAGGTTTCTTACTGAAAATATTAGTAACCACTTGCAGCGTAACCTTCTCAGGAGACTGCATGCTACTTAACTTTAGTTTTTTCTCACTTTTATCTTTTCTCTGCAAGGCGCTCTCTGAACGACATGCAGCGGAGACATGGGACACTAGGAGGAAATGCACACGGAGCTGGTCCCTCTCTGGTTGGAAGAGGTAAAGTCTGTCTTTTCATGCAAATGCAAAAAAATCAACTCTACTGTATTTTCTACCTTATTACTAGACCTTCACATTCATTTACTCATTTTTCCCCCTAATTTTAGAAAAACTCTAAATCTAGTTGCACTTGCTTTTCCTAGTTTGTTTGTGTGTTCGAGGTCATTTTGTCTTGAAGTAAACGGGGTTAACCATAACAGAGTATCTCAACATGAGAATTATTTTTCCATTATAGTTTCTAAATGTTTGTTTTGGATCTACATTTTATCACACATTTTATTACATTAAAACTCCAAATTGTTTAAAAAGCCAGTTGGTTGATGTTTACAGCCATGCAGTTTATTCTAAGCATGTTTTAAGTGACATACTAAGATTAAAAAAAATTTTTTTTTTAGCTCGGAGCCTTGAGCTGCAAAAAAGCTAAAAGACAAGATGACAAATGAGGGTTTGCCAGACATCAAGAACTAGAGGCCTGTGTATAGTGAGATTGCATGTACCATCCAACAAAACATGTTGCAGGTTGACTAATGTTGCTGTTTGTTTTGTATAAAAAACAATGTTAGGCATGAGAAATATGTTCATTAGACAGTAAAAAATAGAGTCCAAAGAGTTGTTGAGAGCAGCAGAGTTTGCTTCTCTGTGAGTGGCAAATATTTGAGATGTGGCATATGTAAAATATTTACTCCAGCTTTATCTATCCTACAAAAACATGGCCGTTGTTACTCAAAAGAAGTCCTGCTCCAACATCTCGCACAGTTTAACTGCAGCAACAGTTTGCACATTAAAGTTGTAAATATCTGTCACTTGCAGGTGCCGACTGGGACCGGAGGAACATCCCAGAGCATGCATGTCCCAAGTGCAATGAGATCCTGCCAGACCTGGACTCACTGCAGATCCACATTATGGACTGTATCAACTAGACCTGCACCCACTACAAGCTTCCACAATCCCTTCAGCTGCATCTGCACCTTAATCTGAGTCTTCCTCTGCCTCCATCCATACCTCTTCTCTCTGATCCCTGACACATTACTCTACAAGCGCTGTCATATTTATTCCAAGATTAAAACTATTTGCTTTTGGAAGGATTTATAAAGACTTTGGTGTCAGAAGTCTTGTCTAGCATGTGCAGAGTTAGTCAGTTTTTGCTTGTTGTACATTTTTATGTAGCTCCAAAGTATTAGCTGTCAAAGTAGCAGGAATGGATGAAAAAATTCAATTTAGGTTTTGGAGCTATATACTAGTATTGCTGTGATGTTTTAAAATGATTAGGAAAGACATTCTTAAGGGGAAATAATTGAAAAAGTAAACCAAATGCAACACGGAGCCTCTGATCAGATTTTTGTTGCTGTCTACCTTTCATACATATTATTTGACTAACCAAAGTGGAGCCTTTTATTGGTTAAATTTCTTCTAAAACTTGTTTGTATTACTTCTTGATTACTTCCTTTTACAATTGAAATGGACATTCTTTTATATTTTTCTCAGTGAAGATATTTTAAGTAATTTGAATTTTGAAGATGTGAAGATGAGCCTGTACCATGTAGGCACTTTAATACAAGATATACTTTATATTTTAATGAAACTGCTGATTATTTCTGGTAAATAAAACATGATATATTTAACCTGGTTGTTGGCATTCAGGAGGCTTACTGACATTTATATTCTGTAGATTAAGATGGTTTTCTGATTGTCATGTATTCCTGTGAAAAAATAAAATAAGATGAAAATGTGTTTTTGTTTTGTTTTTGTTTTTTTGTTTTGATGTGGAAAATTTATGTATCTAAACTCACATTAAAACATTAGTTTTTGCATAGTGATACAAAATGAAATGTGAAAGCTGGCTGTAGTTTGATTATGATGAATTTAATGAAAAAAAATTAAATGAAAAAAAACATTGAATATAATTATACATAATTAGCGTGAAAACAGTGTCCAGACTGCAAACAAATGTCATCAGTCAAATGTACTTGTATAGAACTTCAGGTGCCGCTATTATTCCTCTTAGGTGAATTTAAAAAACCAATTGTAGTTTGATCAAGCAAATTTGTGCCTGTGGCATCATATTATGGTTGTTAAAGAACGTCACTTACTCAAACAGTATATATTTTTTCAGGCTAATTGATTCCCAGTTAATAAATATTTCCAATAAATCAAAAATAGTTAATTTTGTGCTATATAGAGAGTCAGTTTAGCCATATATTACTATTTACTGTGTTACCCAATATATTTACCCAAAATGATTCCTAAATTAAATTCCAACACAGATTTATTGTTATTATTTGATCGGGCAAATTGTTGGACAACTAAGAGCTCATTGACAACACAACGAGGTCCTTCGTTTAGCGCCAGTTTAGATTTTCCCACTTCGCCGCGAGAATTCTTTGAAGAGACCTAAAATGTAAATTATTTTTATAAACTGAGCATGGTAATAGTTTGAAACAAATACCATAAAATAAACAGTGTAAACAAGGTTTGACTTAGTGAAAGAAAAAGTTTTAAAGGTGCGTTCGTGCTAGCAAACAAATTTGCTGTAAACTAAAGTAAGTAACCTTTTGGTTTATCATGTAGCTTTACATGTTTCATGTAATTATTTTTTATGTTATACATTATTTTTATGTCCACTAAATGGACGTACTGAGCTAGATTCTTTGTCAGGGTTTTAAACTGTCATTATAACTTTTTGAGATTACCTTGTTTGTTTCGTTACGCGATATTGTCTCTGTCGAAAATATTTACGTCTTAAAATTGTCCAATTTATTTAAAAACCAATTTATTCTATAATGTCATTTTTTTATTATTAGCCCTAGACCTACCTGTTTTTTTTTTTTTTTTAAAGCCCAATTAAATAGACTTGTGTTAAAACAGTATTACAGCTGATGCATTTTTAGGTCAAAACATGCACATCTTGCATAAACGCCTGAGTTTGGAGCAGCAAATTCTTTCTCATTTATTAAATGGCACCTTTACTTTGACGGGTTTACAGTTCAAAAACTGATCTGGTTTTTTAAATTATAAAAGCAATTGTATTAAATAAACAAATTTCTAATTTTCATCCACCAGGTTATTTAAAATCAGCACAGTTGACACGACAAAAATGGACAGTAAGTAGCATAAAAATCAAAACGTGGTTCGCACAACCCTTTTTGTAATTCAAGACATTAGCTGTATGTCTTTTTTTGTTACTCAGGTGAGGACGATCTGGATATTTTGACGGCACTGCTGGCCGAGAGTGATGCTGTTGATGAAGAGCCGGACCATCAGGAGCAGGCAGATGACTTTGATGGCCTTTTTGATGAAGATTGTGACAAGGAGGAAGAGTACAAAGAGGGCAGTGAGGATGAAGATGTGGTCTCTGTGGATGTGGTAAAAGATCTCTTTGGGGATGTTGATGATATTGAAAATGAGAAGACAGAAACACAAACAAAAGAAGCAGGAGGAGTCTGTGAGAATTCTGAGAGGTCAAAAGAAGACTTGCATGGTTTGTAATAAGCAATTTCTATCTAATGTGATCTAATATGCACACAGTGGGATTTGGCTAAAGTATGTGCTGATTTTTATGTTTGTATTTATATTTTATTACTTGCATTTCTTCAGAGGAGTTGAGAAGGATGCAGGAGCAGATGAAGAGATTGCAACAGCAGCTTGAAGCAAGCCAAAATGTTTCAGGTGCATCCTCCAATGCTGCAGGAGTGTCAGATTGCCCAAAACCAGTAAACGTAAAACCAGCAGCAACCCAAAAGTCAACATCCAAGCCAACCCAGGCAAAGCAAGCTGCCAAGCAGATAACCAAACCACAAGCAGGTAAGCATTTTTACCAACCCATATGCAACACACGTCTTCTATTCAGTGGTCCTGCAACAGACTGTTTACTGTTTTCTATATAAAGCTTTTTATATAACTGAAACTGAAGGAGTTTTTCTGTTGTGTCCAGAGGCTACAATAGTTAAAAAAGATCTGTGTTGCAAGAAAATGCATACCTCTCTTCTGCAGTTTATACACTGCAGCTGTAATGGAGGTTCTTGAGAAATCAATCGAACAGCCTGCAAAATTCTGAAAATAAAAACATGTCATTTAGATGTTGCACTTTATCTACAATGAGAACAGCCCTATGAAATGCAACATGGTGACAGTAAGTCCTTTGTATGTCCTCTGTGGCCTTATGTGTAAGAAGAGAATCTGTAATCAAGTGGAGATATAAACTTGTTATGTGTTTGTCTATGGGGGACAGATCCAACAGAGAGAAGCTGCTTTTAGACTATCTGGTCATATCTCCTGAAATGGCTGCAAATAATGAATGTTTTGTCTAGTTTATATAATGCTTGGGTTCGTATTTAGTATGATTTAGGCTGTGGTCTGGTTATGTTTTGCAATGAACTGCTTATAACTATCTGTAGGCTCTGTTTGCAAAAAAAAAACACTAGAAGAAGACTGATGGCCTTAACTCGAAAGATGCTAATTAACAGAAAGATGGATTGTAGTACAAAAACTTACCATGAAAGGATCTGAACCCTCTGGCTGCAAATGTGCATATCTGTAGCTTGTCATCATTGGATTTTTTTCATTTGTCTTTATAAATCAGTTTTTAGCACAAAACAAAGGGAGCTAAGATGTATGAGCAGTAAAGCTTCAGTTTGTTGCTTATCTTGTAGCATCTTCTATGCCTGCTCCAGTGAAAGGAAGAAGCTTAAAGCTACAGGAGTCTTCAGATTTTTCCTCTCAGCTCAACATTGCGGATTCATTCAAACGCAAACCTAGAGTGGCCCACCAGTCCAAAGCTGGCACATCACCAGGTAAAACCTGTTCCCAGTCTGTTTTTATGTAAGCTTTCGGTACAGGTCGTGCAGAATTTATGCTGTTTATATGCATTATGTCCATTCTTTTCTTTTTTTTTGTCCCCAGAGGACAGAGGACCCCTGATGGAGATAAAAATAGGCAGCTCCTTTCAGCCATTAGAAAGCAGAACTTCAGAAAACCTGCGCTCACCTCCAGCCTCCCACAGTAAACCTGCTACATCTGCAGCTCTGCCTAAGCCTTCCACTCCTCCACCACTTCCTAAAGACGTGGGTGTGGAGAAATACTCAGGACTGCGGCTCAGGTCTGAAAAGCAACATAATGGCAGCAAAGATACTCAATGTAACCTCAATACACGTTTTATCAATGCTTGTATGTTCTGCTTCAGAAAGCCGCGGGTTTCCTCCAGCGAAATGGACCGCAAGATGGCCGACCGCCGCTTGATCCGGCTGTCTCAGGTGCCTGAGCGTTTGACGCGGGAGAAATTAGAGGACAGCGACTGGGTGACGTTTGCAGTTGTGATTAGCAAAGCAACGCCACAAAGCAACAGCAGTGTAAGTCTCAAAGATGTCGCTGTCTCCAGGCCAAGTTTGAACCCTTTCTTTGCCTACTGGGATGTGTACACTTCCTGTTTGCAGGGCAAAACCTTCAGCATCTGGAAACTCAGTGATCTCCACAACCTGGAGGTGTTTGTGTCTCTGTTCTTGTTCGGGGAAGTCCACAAAGAGCACTGGAAGACCGAACTGGGAACGGTCATCGGAGTCCTCAACCCAAACCCCATGAAGCAGAAGGATGGCTATGATGGGGTGGGTGAAAGGACATATATTCTTACAGTCTGGAGACAGTTTTTTTTTCCTCTGTCTGAGCTTTGATTCTGGTTAATAAGCCCTGATCAATAAATTATCCCCAAAGATTTAGATTTATTTTAGTCAAATCAGTAGATTTACTGTAAAATATAGATATGATTCATATTAAAAGTTGGTTATGCCTGTTCTAAGCTGAATCCACATTGACTCTGCAGGTGAGTTTAACAGTGGATCACCCGCAGAAGGTGCTGTTGATGGGTGAAGCGCAGGACTACGGCACTTGCAAGGGCATGAAGAAGAACGGAGATCCGTGCTCTCAGATTGTGAACATGGTGGGTTCCTTTTCTCTCATGCATGGTCCCGTAAATGTCATAATGCAGCATCCTATTAAACCTCTGTGCAGTATGAATGCCAGTACTGCCAGTATCACGTCAAAGCCCAGTATAAGAAGATGAGCTCGAAGAGGGCCGAGCTGCAGTCATCATTTTCTGGAAAAGCTCCCAACAGAGTGAAGGGAAAGGGAAACCACCTGAGAGAGCGGCTGTGTCAGGATGGCTTTCACTACGGGGGTGTTTCCTCAGCTGCCTGTGCTTCTTCTCTGTGAGTCATGATAAATATTATTGCTTCACCGTATGATTGTTTTGTCCCTGTAAAATCACTGTAAGGCAAAAGCAGGCAGGTAATTATGTAGAAACACACACACAGTCAGAAAAATTCAGTCAGACCATAGTGTTAATGTAAAGCTACAGCCCAGTTCCCTTGGATACTGGTTGTGGTTGAACAGGAAGCATCTCAGTCACTTGTAATTGTTGTTTTGCAGAGCTTTGTCCAAACCAAACAAACCTGTACAGAAAACTCTGGACAAGCTGTTTGTGAGAGGATCGGCTCAGCTTGTCAGTCAGGCCAAGATGCTCGGTAAGTTTCACACCTTACATGCACAGACAACATCCAGCAGTCATATGGTGTTTGTTGCATAACATGGGTTAATGCTGCAAACATACTTTAATTCTTCCTGCTCCAAAATGTTCCAGTTTGAAACTAAATAACATTAAGCTGCAGAGTTAGACCCAGAATATGTGTATTAAGTAAAATGACTTGCAATCAAAATGTTGTTGACGCTTATCTGAAAGATGACATAATGTTTTGTTGTGTCATTGTGGTTTTGTTAGCTATGCAGTCTGGTGAATTTTCAGGCTGTTCAGATGAATTCAGGAGCTTGATGTCAATGCAAACACCAGGAGCTCTGCAGCTGAAGAAGCACCTTGTACATAGCAGCCAATCAGGTATGCAACTTAGAAATATCTCACTGATTTTATTCACAAGATGTAACAAGAAATGAATCAAAGCGAGAACATAGAGGCTGCCAGACAGATCATAAGAACACAACTCTGCAGTCTTTACATCAGTAATGTGGTGAAATTTGTGAGTTAGGTTTTCATTGATCTGATTGAGAGAAAAAGGAAATAAATTGACCATATGAGGCAGGGTAGGCGCTTCACTGGCCCCTGCATTCTCTCCAATATTCACTCCAACACAGTTTCTTCACATGTACAACAGATGGCATCACAATAAAGCCCTTCTACAGTTTAGTGGAAGGATTCACTTCCAATCAGTGTTTTTTTTTCCTCCATGAGGAAGTTCAGATGATTCTGAAGAGTGTCCTGACATTTTAAATATCACTTAGCTTTATTGCTAGTTTTAGAGTTTGTACTGGATCATCTTGGACTGGATCATGCATTAACTCGTCCTCGTCAGAAGGAATAGGCAGACAACATTTAACCCTCTTAAGACAGACATGCCGGCACTGACAGGATGTGACATGCGCACTTTATATGATCAGAACATCTGAACTGTGTAGCGTGTGTTAACAGATCAAAAACCACCAGAAAGCAGAATAATGGGCCTCTTCACCCATATAGTTATCATTACGGTAGAATACAGAACCCCCACGCTACAACCGTCCAATCACAGGCAGGAGTCAGTCACACATTTGTAGTCGGTACCATAATTCCTGAAGTATTTGTGAGGAGCGTTAAGTTATGTGTGTTTGTGTGTGTGTGTGTGGTTTTATGAAACTCTGACACTCAGGATTAGAACAGATGGGGCATGGATAGCAGTCCTTAGCCTGCATATGCTATGCACATGCTGTTGGGGTGAAAATGAATCTTAAGAGAGTATATTGGAGCAGAACTACAATATGCCAGGTGCATTCTGGGTAACATAGTCTTTATAAGTCCATGAACAGCCAGAGTAGGCTCTTGAAAACCAATTTTAAAAATGCCGCTCAAAATTTGTATTACTTCAAGCAGAACCAGGAGAGATTATCCAGTGACCCTACAACAGATAAGAACTTATCACCCTGTGTGTTACTAATAGGAATATGTGACTCTGTTTCCCTTTTCAGTTACAAAGTCTAAGCATGTCTTTGTATTGACACACTATATGATGAATTTTGTATAGCAGCATCCAGAGCTACTTGGTTGTCAGTGGAGGTGCTCATTATTGATCTGATATTCATTTGCAGGTTCCAAAGCTGCAGCCGAAGCTCCTCTTCAGTCCATTTCAGCTTCTGACCTACTGAAGCAGCAGAAACAGAAGCAGCGTGAGCTCCTGGAGAGCCGACGTCAGAGGGCAGGAGAGGCAGTCCTCCAGAATTCAGGTGCCCTGATGTCCCCAAAACCTGCTTCCGAGGTCCCCAAGGCCACCCAAAGCCCAGCTGCACCCCATACCCCAACTTTGGGTCGAGGTTTTTCCAAGGGCGATGACATCCTCTTCTTTGATAACAGCCCACCTCCAACTCCTTCACCCAGCCTATCAGCTGCTAAGATGGCTGCAGTAAAGAAGCTCAGAGAGAAAGCAGTGCAGCTTAAAAAGGAGGATCCTAATGCTGTGAAGAGGAAGAGGAGCGACACTAGCAAGATCAGCGTCCGAGTAGAGAGAAATCGGACCTCACCCAATGGTACGAACAGTTTTTACAGATATTTTATCTCTATTTCTTCATTTTTCATTTACTAAACCTGATGACTGACTTGTTCAGGGGAAACATCCAGCACTGAGGAGGAGGAACCAGCCCAGAAAAAGAGACGAGAACAGCTCAGTTACATTCAGTCAGAGGAGTTTCAGAAGATCCTTAACGCCAAATCTCGTCACAGTGTTGTACTGCAAGCGGTACGACTGATTCTGCTCCATCTGCAGCTGTCTCATTTTCTGTTCTCAGTAGCTGAAATCCCTATATTAAACACTCCCACCTCTCAGGCCGAGTACCAGCTGCAGGAGCGCTACTTTGATGCCCTGGTGAAGAAGGAGCAGATGGAGGAGAAGATGAAGGGAGTCAGAGAAATGAAGTGTCGAGCCGTCACCTGTAAAAAGGTACATGAAGCATTTGATATATTTGATGCAGGAAGAAGGTAAAAAAGTCATTAAATCATCGTGTTTGATTTGTTTTGCAGTGCAACTACACCTATTTCAAGCCAGCAGACCGATGTGTGAATGAGAATCACGATCTGCGGTGGCACGATGCTGTGAAACGTTTCTTCAAATGTCCCTGTGGACAGAGAGCCATAGCTTTGGATAGACTGCCACACAAACACTGCAGGTAAGACTGGAACTCTCCAGCACTTTATTATTGTGTACTTTAACATTCAGGCTATAAGCTGCTATTTTTTCACACTTTGAATCCTGCAGCTTAAATAATATAAGTAATTCCTGGATTTTCTTCATGGTTTAATGAGTCATTTTGCACTTCACGCACACATTCTCATCGTGAGAAAAACACAAAGAAATGCATATGATGCAGCCTTCAAGTTAAAGGCAATCGATCCGGCTGTCAAAGATAGGAATAGAGCTGCTAGATGTTAGGTGGAAAGGTGTGCACAAATCCTGGAAATTATGGATCATGAAGTGTATGAAGTACATTTTATGTCTCCGTTTTTGCAACTTTAACTTTATGCCGTTTCAGCAACTGTGGACTGTTTAAATGGGAGCGTGACGGGATGATGAAGGTGAGTTGGGAAACTTCAAATGGAAAAAAAACAATGACTTGTAAGTAAGAAACATACAAACATCTGATGTTGGTCTTTAATTACAGGAGAAAACTGGACCTAAGATTGGAGGAGAGCTTCTTCTGCCTCGAGGAGAGGAACACGGCAAGTTCCTCAACAGCATGAAGTGACATCTGATGGTGGACGAATCAATACACTGTTTATAATTTAAGGGTTTAGTAGTCTTTTTGTGTCTTTTATCCATCATGTTTTACTGTTTTGATGTATGTTTTTAATGATTATGATGAGTAATTAGTCTGATTAATTGGAATTACTGAAAGAAGCTGATTAAAGAAATAATCTGCTGTGTTTTGTGTCAATGAGTTTTTTCAAAGGTTGAGCATACACACAGCTCTATTGCCAGTCTGGTTAAAATGACTTTTGGAGTTATATTTAAACATCATTGGAAAGCCTAAATAGTCTCCTCTTATGATGAGGAATAACTACCGGATCCTGCTTCTGAGGAATAAGCAGCACAGCTGAATGTATGGGCAATGTCCCCAGAAAAATGTAGCAAAATGTCCTGTTATATTTCAAACTTTCCATCTATATATAATACAATAAACTGATGATAAATAGGAAAAATATTAAGAAACGCACAGGAACTAAGTTAAATTACTGAGAAGAAAAAAAGTAATAAGGTAAAATGCAGCTGTGCATAAGTATGCATGTTAAAGCCAAATTCCTTATTTTACATTTAAGGTTTAGTTTGAATAGAACAGTAAAATGTTCAAGTGAATTTTGAGCTTTGAGGGCTTATATTTGCTAAATGAATAGTTTAAGTTTCTATACAGTACATCACTGTGAAGCTGCCAATGAGAATCAGACTGAAGTCAGAGAGATGGGAAGCAACACAGTTTTCTGACCGTGTAAAACTGTTGACCTTTTTGTGATAATGTTCTTATTAAATCATCAAAGTAAAAGCTGGTCTACTCACGTTTCAATTACAAGTCGCACTAAGGACTTCGAAAGAGTAAAAGAAGCAAAGACGGAGTGTCATTACAATGCTGTGCTGCATGATAGGGGAAAAAAAGCTTATTTTGTCTTAATCATAAGTTAAAGTTGTGGTTTGATACAGAATACTTTTTTAAAATTCTTATACAGAGGTAGAACCAGTCAATTTCTGCTTTTAGTAGCTACATGTATTAGTAACACTGAAATCCAAAGCCGAAAGCTTATGCACTAATAAAACCGATACTTTACAGGACTGTAAACATCCTCTTACACTGCATACTGCAGCAGCACTCAGAAATATTGTTCTACAATAAAATGCTTCAAGGGCTGAGAAATAAAACAAGATTTTTTTATAAAGAAGTACTCACAGCATTATAAAGAGTTAACTCAAACCTATCCCATTCCTGTGTACCTTCTTTAGCTGGGTTTTCTCTCTCTCCTTTGCCCAGTTTACGTCCAATTTTTTCCAGTCTGGAATGTGGGATTCATTGCAGCCTGATGACTTCCACAGTTCATCTTTCTTTTTTCCACACCTGAAATACCCTAAATACCAGACACTGGGACTGAGTTAAATATTAGAAACTAATTTTTATTTGTCATTTTGACTTAAGGCATGATTTTCCTTTGCAAACATTAAAGTCTACAACTCTATTCTGGAAAAACAACAAACTGGATTTGCAAGAGGTTGTTTTATCTGCTAAAACAGGCAGATATAACATTTAATGTTACCTATTTACATATGAGAAGAAGTAAAAACAAGCATGCAAAATGTTTAGCTTACAATACAGAAACTGCACATTGAATACACTTTAGAGTTTGACATATTGTACAGTTTATGTTGTATAAAACTAGTTGTTAAAGAAAATCAGGATAAAGGTAATGGTGGCACCATGACCCCATGGTGGTAGCTGAAGTTCGGCTTTCCACACCACTGAGCATGTTTAGTGAAACCAGTAAAAGCGAGGATAAAGGCCATCGTAGTGATATTCCCGCAGCTGTTCATTCTTCTCCATTGTTCTCTCATTTATCTCTGAGAATTAAAAAACATAAAAAAAAACCATGACTCTTTATTTCTGCTAATAATGCTAATTAAACAATGCTAGCTAGTATTTGTAGACTAAATTAATTGACGGTTCATAATTGTGCACTGTGACAAATAAAACCTATTTAGGCTAATCTTTTAGTAAAATTTTCTCATTCTAAGTCATTTAAAACTTATAAGGAACCTTTTTTAGTTGTTAAATCTCTCAAAAATCAGTTGACAAGATGGCGGTAAGGCTACTATAGTTAGCTGTTTCAGCTAGGGCCACAATGGTTTCCCAGATATGTCACAATTTCTTGCTGAAAACATGTAAATTGGTAAGATGTAATCAAAAAGATTCTTTAAAATTTCCACATCTCTTTACTGCATTCATAAAGACTAACATTTCTTCTGTTTTTTAAAGTGTAAAGTAGCAAACATAAAAGGCTCCAGCCATCTGTGACCCTTGAATAATTGGTTGGATAAGGAATGAATGAATGGATACCAAATATATTGTCCATTTCCACAATAAAACCCATTCCTTTCATCATTAAAAATGCTGCATCTGTCTACTTTGGTTTTGGAGATCAGGTCTGAAAGGGATTGGGAGGATTTTATCCTCTTCAAGGTATTTCTCATGCAGTGCTTCTTTTTGCTCCATAAGGTTGAGTATTTCTGCAGAATGTTTGAAGTCCTGTTTTCTCATAAATTTATTTCATGAAACATTGTGCCAGCTGCTCCGGCTGGGAAATCTTAGATCAGGTTTTCCCTCCATTTCTTTTTTGTTTTTTTCATGAGAAACTGAACATCTTCACTGAATTGCGACCAACTAGCTGTCGTGTTGTTCTCAATTCCCAACCGATCCTATTAGAAATAAGATAAACAAAACTAAAGTCATTTGTTGTTCTTAATGCTTTAAATTGTAAAAAATTAAAAAAGCAAGGGTCAGTAACTTTTTCCAGCATGATATCTTAAACTAAAATATAATTCAAACAAAAAATAGGCTACAAAAAAATACAAAAATACTACATTTAACCATTGATCCTCTGATAAACTGACTTGGCAAAGATCTTTTTGTTTTCCTCTTCTATACTCCCTCAAAACACTGTGTCCCTTACAAATGAAGCCAAGTCACATCTTTATGGTAAGTAGTTCTTAGTTTAGAAACTCTAACTGCAACCAGATCACAGCTTTCTGACGACCACAGGGAAGATTGTCAGCTTTTTGTGGACCACAAATAGACACTTAGAATTGGTGTGAAGTCTTGATCTTTCTGCTGTGGTCCAGAGGTTCATTCAGTCTAAATCCAAACTAAACTATTCTTCTCAATGTATCTCTGTAAAGCCCACTTACGGCGACTTATATCCCACTAAATGCAAGCTTTTGAACAATTATCTGCAGAGTTTAGCCTTAAAAAAGGCCTCGGCTTGGATTCAGCCATTGAGAACATCCAGCTTGCACTGTCTCCATGGAAGCATGATGTTAAATAGCTCCATTTTAAGCTGTTCTATGGGATTATTTTTCAATTTTCTGGTATTTTCATGTAGTCATTTATCAATATTTACATCTTCTTAGGTCACAGGAAATCAGCCTATGTAAGTCATTTGATTTGGAATGAGAACATCTGAATTCAGGCCTTACCATTGCGATCTTCCTCAGCATAAGTCTCATACTCATTCCTTTGTTCCTCATTGTACTCCCTCCATCGCTCAGTGGCTGCTAGCTTCACTCTTTGCTCGGCTGTTAATGAAAGAACGAGAAAATGACATTTAAATAAAATAAAAGGCATTATGTAAATAGGTACAACCTGTCCTGTTTGGAACAACTTGTCTGGTTTTGTTGTGAGATGATGTTTTTTCTGCTGCAGCGTTAACTCACATTTTATCACTAAATCTGGGGAAAAGCAGTTAAAGTAAGATGTGAACCACTATTGAGTATGCAACACTGAAAGTCCTTAAGATGCAAACTCTAAGAGCATATTTTACACCATCAAAAAACCCTTTTAAAATGTCATGTTGTGTATTTTAACTCGGTCGCTTTAGCTGGAAGGCGAAGCTCTACCTGACCTACCCTAGCCTATGGTGACAAGCTTTGGGTTGTGACCGAATTAATGAGATCCTGGGTTCAGGCGGCCGAAATGAGCTTCCTCCGCAGAGTGGCCGGTGTCTCCCTTATAGATAGGGTGAGAAGCTCAGCCATCCGGGAGAGACTCAGTGTAGAGCTGCTGCTCCTCCACATGGAGAGGAGCCAGATGAGGAGGCTCGGGCATCTGGTTAGGATGCCTCCTAGACGCCTCCCTGGTGAGGTGTTCCGGGCACATCCCTGTGGGAGGAGACCCCGGGGAAGACCCAGGACACTGGACTGATTGCATCTCGTGGCTAGCCTGGGAAGGCTTTAGGATCCCCCCGATGAGCTGGCAAAGGAGGCTGGGAAGAGAGAAGTATTGGCTTTTCTCCTTGGGCTGCAGCCCCCCAGGACCCGACTTTTGGATAAGCGTTAGAAAATGGATGGGATGGATGGATGCTTTAATTGAATTAATTTGACATAAGGTAGATGTTTTTGCCTTTTAATGAATGGTAATGTGAAAATTACCAGTACAGTCACATACCTACACCAAACCTTTGATAGTTTTTTCCAAAGTTCAGTCGATAATTTTGTAATTCTGGAGTTGTCTGAGTTTAATCATCTCCTCTCTTGTTCCCTCTACAAACAGGTTCAGCGCTGCTTCTGAACATTAGACGTGATTATTCTCCTTATTTTAACCTGAATTACAAGTTTAGCGTAAAATTTTACTAGTAAAAGAAAAACCAACCTGCATTCACTCTGCAAACCTATTTTCCTTTCAAGAAGACCAATCATTTTGGGTTTGGCTGTTGACAACGTGTCTCACACCCAGTCTCATGATAACTTAAACCATGTAATTGCCTACCAGTTAACAACTTCATAACGTTTCTCTGTTTGTTTTCTCATCCCATCTTATCATCTAGAATTAAATGGATACACAAAGTAGAAGTCATCTTCCTGGGTCCTATTATTATCTTTAAATTATGTTCATGTTGGACTTTAATGTTCCCTCTAGCAGTTTTAAGACTTTTAAAAATATGTGTGTACCTACAAATTACACATTTTCCCTCTAAAGAAATGTTGCCAGGAAAAACATTTTGTGCCTTTATAATTTGCTCAGGCCATGACTCTTCCTCTTCATTTAGTGAGTGGAGATCTATGAATTTATGTTCTATGTGACTGCAGCCACGCATCCACCTGCCAGCAGCTGACACCAGAATTAGCTGTAGCCTAATATAAAATAGTTTAAATGACTCGTTAGACAGCCTTACACATAAAGATGACTTATAACTGAATGAAAGGGAAAGTGAATCACGGCCACAGCAGAGTTGTGGTAAACCAGTAGCAAGTTACGCAATCGCTCAGCATCTGTTGAAAATTGATTTGTGTCTCTTTCAGACAAGATGAGCTTGCACATTTTCTTCAGCTTCCTTCAGTCCTCAGAGGGGCTTAAAAAATTCCTCCACTGAAACTCTATATTTTTTTACAAAGAGCTTAAAGAAAATGAGAAACTTTGTTCTCTGATGATGATGATCCCCATCTGGTCTCTGCAGGTCTGCTTGGACACACACACACACTTATTTAATGGAGATTTCAGGACTAGAGCAGATAAGTGATGAAAATATTCTCTCAGTTCTTTCTCAGATAGGTCTGGTATTCCTGTGCTTTGGCTATTTAACAACTACTTAAAAGCCATTTGTAAATGTTTTATCTGTTTCTGAGGTTGTACTGAATGTGTTTTTGTGCTCCATAGTACCCTGTGACTCCTCCTGTAGCCTCCAGCTTGCATGTGCAAATCTAAAAGCTGCCTTTTTTATATAACTACACACCTGCTGGAGGCTTTCCTACTACTCTTCTGAAGTCAAAACAAACCACGTCCTTGTCCCAGTTCAACCACAACCAGTAAACCAAAATTCCAACACACTATCACAAATTTTCATATTCAAACCACAACAATTCTGGCAATGCAGGGAGATGCTAACCATGCATAGCACCAAATATAAATAAACATAACACACTGGACCACAAGCCAACCAGATCAGTGCACTTATGGTTTCAATGGTTTTCTACCAGTATAACAAGCAACATAAGAGATCTGATGGAACAGACTATTGCTCCCTTTTCCAAATAGATGTGGCTGAAGATATAAGATAGCGCACCTTGAAACTCGTAGTATTTGACTGAACGGCGACTGCGGCGTCTGAAGAAGTTTGTGGCGTCGGACTCAGGCATAAACACCTGGCGAGCAGCACCTAAAAGTCATAGTTCACATGTTTGAAACCTTATTAAAGAGATATGAGGCAAGGCTTATACAGTATATCAAGTAGCAGAAAGACTTTAAGATGCATCACCTTCAGGATCTGCTGGTTTTGAGTCATCCCGTACTGCTGCACTTCTCACCACACTGGAAACTAGAGGTGTCAGGAAAAGTTAATGACTTCTTTTGACAAATCCCTTTTCTTTACATTGGTTTTAAAAAAAGCACTACCTCGTATGAAGGACTGTTCTATCTAAGCAGTGGGGGAAAAATCAGGGAGTTCATCTTGCAGATCATTTAAAGTGTTCTTCCTTTATCCCTGCTTCACTATTATTCCTTCTGTCATTAACTTCAACCTGGCAGGTTCGGAAAGAGACCTGTCCAGCAGGAGCAAAACCATTCGGCCTCTTTCCTCCCCTCAGCACAGACATTGTTAACATTTTAGAGAGATATTAGGAAATATCTATAATAACTATTATCTGTAATCACTTAAAATCGCAGGATGTTTCATGTTCCAAAACAGGAACCAGTAGGTTGTGATTCTAATAGCTTTTTGAAAAGAAGCAGGAATAAAAATCCTGAAGCTTTTCTATTTAAAACAACTAATTTGGCCTCCAGGTTTTTGACTGAACCACTGAAAACAAGCCACACAAGTCAGGACTTTCAGTCATTCCAATCCATGGATTATTTTTGTTTCTACGTTTTTATCGTCTTAACTTTAGACCTGTGTTGGTCATCTACATCATCCTAAACTGCATAAGCAGTTATAATGTTCTCAAAGTCTATGTTCCTTCCACTCTGGTAAAGCTCACCAGGTCATTAGATTAAAGCATCATTATTGAATTACTACAGTTAAATTAAGGCTGTTCTTAGAAAGAAAGCATGTTTACCGCTTTTATACAGGTAAATAAATTATACTTATTTTACAGGCTCACATTAATTATAACTAAACTTGTAAATATAAGCAGTTATCAGTGTTTTTTTTTATCATAATTCAGCTTACCTCATAAAAATGCACCAATCACAAACTTTATTCTATTAATATTTAAAGATATGAGAATTTTTATATGAATTTTTAATGAAATTCTGAATAAAGACTTTAACATTTTTCCTGAAGATGAAAAATGAATCCAAAAAATACCCACCAGTTCAATCCCCTTTCCCCACCCACCCTGGCAAAATACTTACAGGTGAGGATGACGATGGTGGAGAGCAAAGATAAGACAAACGCTCGGGTCCAAGTCATTTTAAGAGAGTAAAATAAAATGTCTTCAGGACTGAGCAGCTCACCTCTCAGACATTAACTGAGAGGAGAGAAAGATGGAAGGGAGGAAGGTGTGAAAGGCAAAGAGGGAGGAAGAGAGTGGGAGGAGAGAAATATGGGGGAAAGAATCGTGAAAGGGAGGAAGGCTTCTGTAATTTCCATTGCCAAGGGGAGGAGATGAAGAAAAAGGGAGCAAAGAAGTGACAGGATTGCTTTGAGCACCTGATTTTCAGCTGAATAAAACTAAACATGCAGCACTAAAAGTTAGGTGAAGCAAGGAAGCCATAATGGTTTCTGTCAGCTTCTACATTTTCCACACGTGATGTTTCCCTGCAGCAACACACTGGACTCAGATTAATGGCTCAGTAACAGACTTCTGCAGAGCTTATTAAAAATCAGCTATGTGTTTTGCAATACAGAAACATACCAGCAGGAGTGTCAAGGTTTGGGATCACTGCCCTTTATATTGTGCTCCTTTTTGTTGGTGCAGAGCAATTTGCTTTGTGCAAAAACTAGCATCACAAATAAAGACTGTCCCATTCCATAACCTTCTAATGTGTCCTTTTTCTCATGGCTGTTATGAGAGCTGTATTTAATTATGACAGTAGCGTGCAAGTACCGGATTGTGATTGGTGCATTGACCAGCAGCTCACAGAGGATTGGCTAGTGAAGGATAGCTTAAAACAAAAGGAAGCTTATCTGCATCCCGTCTGCATCTCAAATGTTTGATGTGATTCTTGTTTATTAGCATTTAGAAGCTTGATGGGCTTTCGTTTTATTCCATTTTCTCCTGATTAGGGATGTAGATCATTGTAGTTTCTTTCACTACTGCCCTCCTGACTATTACCTTTATTACCTTTATTGATACTGGATGACAGAAACAGTGCTGGTAGTGTAGTCAAGATGTCCACCAAAGGCCAATTAGTTTTATTCACCAACCATCAGTGTAAAATGAATATATAACTTAACCACCACAACTAACTTTGCAATTACTCTTTCCCCACTGCAAATAAGGAGCTTCAGCTTACATCTTGATCAGTGATTGGATAGAAATTAGTATTTTTGCATAGGGAGGTACAAAATCAGTGTCTCACAACATTACGATGTAAAGATTAGACAATATATAGAATCACATGCACACTAGTTATAGTAAAATAGACCCCCAAATTGTTTAGCCATTATTAGCACAGTATACGTGCACAAAAAAGGATAATTTAAAAGATATTTAAGTAGGATACACCTATTACATGTAGTTAATAGGTATCAGATGAAGTATTTGACTTTGACTTCATATCCAATTTTAAGAGGGAGGAAAGATGAAATATAACCCATGGAAACAGTGTCTGGTTTGCTGCACCTCTGCATGAAATTAAGTACTCACACCAGGAGAAAGAATATAATGGCATTTTTTTGCACATAAGGGAAAAATGGCAACATGTACTTCTAATATTTTTGGATTGTCTCACCTGCATTATGATTTGTCTCTCACTGTGAGATAATCACAAGACTGGAAGTCAATGACTTGTTGAAAATACATTTTTCATTGTCAGCTATGTGAAGCTGATACATTTCTCTGTATCAGTTACACATTGTAGCATGAGGGTAAAGCTAGATACTATTGAGGAAGTAGTTAACTAACCGACTGCACTTAAACACAACACTTATCTGACCATCTGCAGATGGACAGAGCAGAATCTCTTATGCAACATCACCTCTTTTGTTACGTGGAGTGACTTACTAACATATCTGCTTACAGGCAGAATGCATGTGCATGTTGAAGCTTACCGTTGCCACATTGCTGCACACTGAACCCATTTCATAACATTCCAGGTATGAACGATCAGGAATTCCTGACATATAATTGTCTAACTTGTGTTTAATGGCGCAGCATGCCGCAAGCACTGTAGCTTTTTTTTTTTTTACCACAGATTGTGTGTGATCAGCTGAAATCAGAAATATATTTCCTCTGAAGGAAACTGGGCAAAGACAACTGACTGTCCTGTCCAGGA
>JBAMIG010000025.1:7108207-7124294 GCA_037177335.1 Kiunga ballochi
TGTGTGTGTGTGTGTGTGTGTGTGTGTGTGTGTGTGTGTGTGTGTGTGTGTGTGTGTGTGTGTGTGTGTGTAGGATTAAGTTGGGTGAGATTGGCTCATAATCTGGAGATTAGGCAGTGGTGTTGGAGCAGCAGCAGACAGGGATTACATGCACACATAAACACACATAGGTTACACATTCAAATAAACAGCTTGCTGTCCATTCATTAAGTAACTTTCCCTCATATGGTGGGAGCTCACTGTAAACTGGTGGTGTCATTCGACCATAAAAACGACCATAAAATATTCATCACACAGCAACACACACATACGCTCATTAATGAGCAAGTGCAGTGGATGGCGTTTCTCTCTGCTCTCTTTGTGTCTGTTGAACAAAAGTTGTGTTTTCTTCTTGGAAACACCTGAAGTACAACAATATTTTGTGTTTTCATGGTGATCAATCAGTCATTGATTAGCCTTCATTACCTTTCTTGGATACGACCTAACACTAACTTTGTAGAGTTTGAAGTTTTATTGCAAAAGAAGCAAAGTGTCTGCTTCTTTAAGGTAAACCAGAAGCTGGACAGCAGCCTAATAATCAAATGGTCTGATGTCTGTGCTGGATATAGTCTACAGTTATTAGGCTAAGTTTATTCAAGTGATGAGGATTATAGATGGTCCAGAGTTCTCTGGGGCATCCAAAGTGAGAAGTCAGTTGATAGGAAACATGATCTTTGAACTCTGGTTCCAGGTCTCGGTATATCACTCTACTCCATGACTCCACAATCCTTTCCATTATCAAGGATGCTTTATCAGTTGGAGGCTTATCAGTTATTGCTACTTCCTGAAAAAATACATGGTTTTTCAGCTTCTTCCTGGAACAGGATGCTTAATGCTATGTCCACATGGTGTTGAAACTGGTTCAGGTGTGAAAATAGTGGCCCAAACTCAGAGAAAAGCTTTACCCTCCCCATGAAACCACTGTAGTGCATGCTAGAATGCTGTGAAGGCGAGCTACAGGAATTAGACGGTTACACTCTAAGGTGTTGCAGGAAGTTTTTATTACATTCATGTAACATCTGACATACGCTGTTCTCCAAATCTTCTCGCTCTGTTATAAAAGCTGTAAACAAGCACAGATAGTCCGTAACGGCTCCATAACTTGGTCACTGACGCCATTATTATTGTTGTTTTGTGTGTGTTTGCCACATTGTTGTGTGGTTACGCTGTGTAGGTGGAATACAGACGGTAAGACGTTTCAAATCTCTGCTTTAATACCTGCTGGTTTCAGATATGATCGGTTCTATGGAGGCTAATCCTCGGTTCTATGTGGTTGAAAAACCAGACTGCTAAAACACCTTTGTGGTTTTACTGCAATTTTGTTCCAGTGGACGGTCCCAATGATCGCACAGAGCAAAGCTTATTTGTAGCGTTTTTTTTTTTTTATCATTTTTGCTCTGATTTAGCTATTTATTAGAGCCGTATTTCCTAACTTATGGTTGTATTTCCTAACATTTCTTATTGGTTTGTCCTCCTTTAGCCAGACTATATTCAACCTGAGTCTTAATGCTTGATTCTGATTTTATTTTGTGCCAAGATCTGTTTTATATTAATATATTAATATATTAATTTTATATTAAATGGGTTCATTCTGGACAGTTCATCAAACGCTGATTAGGCTGATTAGTTTCAATAAGTTGATTTGAAATAATTTGTAAAGCTAGTTTTAGTATTGCATATGACTGACATGCTTGCGTGATAACAGTTACCCTTCTGAACCTCAGTTCAGTCACTTACACTGACTCAAAATGCCTGATCAGGTATTTGTTGATCTTATCAATTCTACAAATACAAATTGACACTTTTTAGTAAGATAAACTTGGAAAAGCTGTTAGATGTGTTTGTACTCAAGCTTTAGTTTTCTTCTAGCTGTCAGAAGTTATGTGATGCAAACCTTGCTTAGTTTATAATGGAATTTGTGACTAAAGTAATGAAGTGTTCAACATAAACTTGCAATATAAAAGCAATTTATTCTTCTGTTTTATCATATTTGTATATAAAATACAGTTGTATTATGTGTGATGTTGGGTAATTGAGATGTGATGCATTAGAAAAACCAACCAATAAGTGGATCAGATTTGGTGCCAAGTACCGTCAGCTGTAGTTGACACTGTTGCTGAGTACATCCCGTCCTACACAACTCTCACCATCTGCCTGCTACTCTCAGGCAGTGTTAGTCACACTTTTTGCCTAATTCTAACCATGTAATTTATTTGGCTGTTGGATTTGTGTTATTTTAACTGCATTGTTGAATTTAGTCTGCACAATATGTTTCTCTTTGGGACCAAGATGCGTAAGGTCTAAACTTTCATGATGAATTTTGTAACATTTCACATCCTTTGTGATTTCTTTCTTAATCTCAAGCAAGTATCCGTAACTATCCATCTCTCCTCTCAGCAGGTTAATCATCCGATACCAGCCAGGCATTATCTACAATCTGTGCTAATAAAGGGCACCAAAAGTTCACAGGATGCAGCCTAAACTGGAGGCCTTCCTGGTACCCAGAGAGACAAAAGTTAGCATTCTGCAGTTTTACACAGTCATCTCTAATTCATTCTCCTTAAACTGTGGCTGTTCTGACTACAGTTTCCTGGTGCCTCTCTTAGTATTTCTTAGGCTCTTCCCTGTATGAGGATTAGTTTGTTTGGCATTCATTATCATCTGAGAGGTCAGATCACTTCAAGGCCACAGCTCACAGGGCGTTTTGACACGTACCGATGATCCGCTTTATTGTAATTAAGTCGACACGGTCACATAAATAGTTAAGAGGCCCACGACTGGACAGACTAATCACAAAACATTAAGAGTGGCAGGAGCTCTCTAGGAATTTTGGTAAACACATAAGTTAAACATTTTTTTACAGTCATAAATTATAACAAAACTATAAATAGAAAAAACTTTTCAATACATTTTATATATATATATATATATATATATATGACTCTAAAGAGTCATCAATTGGAACAGAAATTCTGGTGTTATCTCTTTCTCAGGTTGGGGCATCATACCTGGCTCAGCATGATAAAAGACTGTGTGAGTAATGAACTCTAAGCAGAACACCTCAGGCCAAGAACACCTGTTCCCTAAGGCCTCTGGGTGAAAAGAGGTGAATCCAAAGTATCTGTTTCGGGGAGTGTTGGGCGTGAGAAAGAGGATGCACAATAATAGGCTCTAAAAAAAAGAAAAGATGATAAAAGGGAGGAAGGTTAAAGTCTTGTGGTGTGGTTCATGGATGTAAGGTGACCTCAAATCTTTGTAGCTAGTGCCAGTCTCATTGGTGCTTTGCCATGTGATTATAGCCATCATTGCATTTAGACATCTTGATGTGAAAGAAATATTGGACTTGCAGAAAAAAAGTGTATAAAAACCCTCCATCAGTAGGATTCCTATGCAGCGTTTCAAATGAAAGCACTAAAACATTTATCCTTGTTTGGATAGTATTAAAGGACCCTTTAATACTAAATTATGTTCATAAAGATTCCTTTTATCAGTTTCATTTTTGACATTTATGTTCCTATTTTGGAAAAGTAGAGGTTTTTATTAATATCCTTGTCTTTTTATTGTCTTTTTAGCATTTCTATTTCCCTAAAACATCTTTCACATAACACATTATCACTTTGAAAACATCTTGGGTGTGTTTGCATCATTTTCAGCTTGTAGGTTTCTATCTCTCCCCACTGGAATGTGCTGTCTCCAGCTGTGTGTTTAAATTACCACCAAAACATCTAGACAGGAAAACACACATTCTTGGACGTTATGCTCATCCATCTGTGTGCACCAATGTGACAACCAGGCCGGAAGCTTCTCATTAACTCTAGCTAATTGCATGTGTGTTGAGACACACAAACATGATGAAACAAACATTCGGCAAAAGGTTTGTGCTTCTCCTGCAGCAGCTGCAGATCACCATGGCCTGCAGAAGCAGAGTTTACAACATGTCATTCTTAAACAACTTGAAAAAAACTAACACCTGCTATGATGCCGTAGCTGTCAGTGTGATCTTTACTTAACATTTGGTATATCACAATTAGATTTGATTATAATTTAGATGGCTGCAGTGTGAATATAAAACAATTATTAATACCTAAAAATGTACCTGTGTGACTACTTGACTGCTCCTAATATATTTCAGATAGAAACTTGTATCATGGATTCTTATGTCGTGACAAACCATACAGAAGAAATTTGGCTTGTCTATTGGTGAACAACTTATGTTTCCACCCCATAAAAGCAAAACCTGGTGCTGCTTCAGGTCATTGTAATTATGGGTTGATCATATTTCCACCTGAACTGTTGCCATCTCCTTTAGTAAGAAAAGTAACCATTGGTTGTCTTTGTCTTTGGAAGTCACTAAATGACATAATTGTCTTTTATTGGGTCCAGAACATATATGTGTGATGACAACTGGAGGGAGAGGAATAAAATTGTAGAATAGACAAAAAATAAAGAAAACCTATAGAGGAATTTTATTTGTTTATTTGTTGATGTTTTTATATATTCACATATTTTTTCATGCCATCTATCTATATTCATTTATAGCCTATGTGTTCATATATGATGTTCACATACATGTAAGTGTAGCTATATATATTATTATATTCATATCTGCTTTTAATCACTCCATTTTCTTCTTACTGCTCTCAGTCATGTTTACCATGACATAACAATAACAAGCTATTTACATAACTGACAACAATTTGTAGAAATAATTCAGTATAGAATGCAGAATTGCATGTGTATCTTATTTATATTAATTCTATCATGTATATTCAGGTTTGTGTTACTTGCAGATGACAAATATTTTTTGTTTAAGTGTGGAATTGCAACAGCTTTTGGAAGTGGTCACAAAGAAGCTACACACACTAAGAAAAGATGTTTGATATGAAAAAACAGTCATTAAAACTGCACAAAACTAGATTCACGGTATGTTGTTTTGAAAATCATAAAACTATTGTCTAAGCAAAATGTATCATTGATCATGTGTTAAAAGAGTTAATGAAATTCAGTTTATGTGATCTTTCAAAAACAAATCTATTTAATTATGTTTGGGAAAATGTTTACCTGTCTTTGCCATCTTGGATAAAACACAAGGCGCATACTAAACCTGAAAGCTCTTTATACTTTTATATTCTACATTAATTTGACCTTACACAATTAATTTTGTCAAGAAGTGAGAAAATATATACAAAAGTAACAAAACCATAAATTCAGTGCAGAAGGGGAGCTTTTAGACTGTTACATAATGCAGGATATAAATTATACAAATGAGCTCTTTTTTAAAAATTAGAAACTTAAAATTTTCATATTTAATCAAGTTGAAAACGGCTCAAAGAACATTTAGAATAAAAAATAATTTCCTTCTAAATAATATTGCTCATTTATTTTGAGCCAGAGGAAAGTTTCAGAACAGTTTTAACAATAATGCGTGTTTCTATGTTGGGTAAAATATGGAGCAGCTTAACTGATCAAATAAAAGGCAGTAACAACATTTACTAGTTTAACAGAAGGTACAAAATGCAAATATTAAGTATAAAGCTGAAGAGCCGTTTATTAAAGGATGGTGATGTTGATGCAAGCGGCGGCTTTGGGATGAGACGGAGTGAAACTGCAGGGTGTAAAATCAGAGCAGTAAGCCGCAACATGTCAACTTCCTGTTCTGCAAAGGTGCTGAGTTTAGTCATTATTCTTTGTGTTTTATTAGTGTTATGATGCGTTTTCATTTCCTCTTTATTATTTTTTCACATGGCTTTACAGAGACTTCTTCTCAATTGTTTTTGAAGTCTTTTGTGATTTGTGTTGTTTCCATGTGAGCTTTCTCCCTGTCAGATTACATGTATTAGTGCATGACATAGTGTTGCTGAGATTGGACCAGAGCAGCCTGCACACCTCCTCGTGTGTGTCTGCTTGTTTTCGTTTGGTGTGTGTGTCGGTGCGAAAGACTGATAAGAGGATCAGCTATCCTGCACGCAATCTCTGTTTTGTAATTGGAGGAAGAATAAATTGTTGCTTTCAATCTGACCCAAAGGTTTGACCACACACACAAACAGATGCACACATACACACACACACAAACAATACGTTTATGTATCCATATACATGAATCATGTTTGTCTCTTTCAAGACTCGCCCTCCTCTTGCTGCAACCATATGACACTGCAGTGTCTGGGCTTAGAGTCAAACCTTGTTTGTTTGTGTGTGCGTGTGTCAGCTGAGTTCTCTGTATGGTTTGTGGCCTGCAGGCGTTGTGTTTTGTCATGTGGCAGCAGAGCAACGGGGTAATGGTGCACCATGTGTTGTGTTTACATTCAGTTGAGAGTGTATGTGAGATTCTGCAGACTTCTTACATAAAAATAATGTCTTCCCTCCAGCATGCCACGCTTCTCCATTTTCATCTTTCCTCTGCCATCTCTCCCTTCTAAATATTTCTTCCTCTTACTCCATCTTGTTTTGGTTTAATGTTTTTGCAGTGGCTGGTAGACTGTTTTGTACTGCTCTGTGGCATGGGATAGTTTTATTTGTAGCATATTGTACCGGCAGCATAAACTTGTTAGAATATCATATTTGGATCTGCATAAAATGCCTCTGCAGGAAGTCACCATGAGGTTATCCTAATCACAGTCCTAGGTTCTCTCGGGGGCCAAGTTCAGTCTCTGGAAGAGGCTCTGACATAAAATCATATCATAATGTTATTTGTATTGATTGATCTAAATCTCAGCCACAATATAAAATTAGCTATTGTTGTCAATGTGTGAGTATACTGTCCTCATAAAGTTAGATTAAACCAAAGATTGATGTGTTTAGAAATGGGAAGTCAAAATGTAAAATCCAGCTCACATGATGGGTAATGATCATGTGGATGTTTTGTTTCATTTCTTTGTTTTTTTTTTTTTGCTTCTTGATACTATTACTTAAATATTACTGCAAGTGTCACATCCACCTTCAGACAACACACGCCTCACAAGTTCTACTATTGTTGCAACCTGCCACTGTTCATTAGGTGCATGCAGGAGGACAATATGAACACACGTTAACTGCTTTGAATGGAGGAAATGGTGTGAATCACATGATCCGCCTGGGAGACCCTGCACTGAAGCCACACTAAGAATGATGGAGGATCAGCGGCCGGAGACGGGGCCAACAACGGTTCCACCGCTGCTGCATGCTCCTGGCAAAGCAACAAGCAGGAAAGATGCTCAGTGTGAAACATCCAGGGTCCAGGAAACTTGTGGACCTGATGGTACAAAGTACACTGAGCATTTGTTTGCTGTTCATACATGTATATTGAATCATGAATTAAAGTCAACATTGAAGTGATGTGCAGCTACTTGGCATCCCCTGCAACTGGCTTATATACTGGTGTATTGTGAGTTTGTGGTTTGTGATAAGCCCAGTTTGTGGACTTAGTTGAGAAACAGATTTCAGACCACGTAGAACTTCTTTATTTGTTTTCATGAATGATGTTTTCAACTATCAGTTACTCAGCATTCTTGTGTGTGATGATAGAGCATCATGGATTCTGCTGTTTATCATTCAGTAAAACCTTTTAACTTTGCTTCTTTTCAGATCTCATCTAAAAAACTTGTAGTTCTTTTCCTCTCTGCCTTTTTGTCACCCTAAAACCCGTTTTCACTCTTTGTCTCATCGGTCATTTCCTATTAACATTGCAGGCTTTTGTGGGCCTCCAAAGGCACACATAGTGGGTCATTTCAGCCCAGCCCTGTGGGTCAGTCATGCTGAAGCTCCTTGTTTGGTTTTCTCTCAAACAAAACAAAGGGTCTTTCAGTGGAAAGCGCCCACTGTACTGGGCAGCATCACTGATGCTCTGTTTGTGCATGTTTCTGCAGGGCACACAAACACATACTTGACTGTACTCGGTGTGGTTCAGCAGGGATGGTTGCTAAAAGGCGAATGACAGTGCCGAAAGGTCTACAGCGATGCAAGGCTTTAGCTATTACTTTAAAGTCCTGTCTGGTGCTTAGACTAAATTAAAAAATCCTTCTTTTTTTGCAGGACTCTTCAGAAATAGTTTATTTAAACAGGTTTTGTATTTGGAGTTGTTGATGACAACACATGCTTGGAATAATCCAGCAGGTGACATCTTTTTTGTTGTCCCTTTTGAAGTCTTTGTGTTGGTGGACATCATGTAGAACAGAGTGGTGCATTGATTTTAACATATATCATCTATATAAGGGAAACTCCTTTGTGTGAATGTGGAAGTTCTTTTGTGATCTCTAGTGGAAGTGATGTTATTGAACCTGGGGGCAGTGCTAATATAATTCTTTATTCCCCTGCTGACACCAAACACTTGTATAGGGAAACATTTTAACTGAGCACCTGTGTGAGGTCAGATTTCACCTCTAGGCATTTTGGTTGATCTGTACTTTTTCCAGCTGAACTCCTGTGAATACAGATTTATCTTTGTTCTTTCAGAAGGACTGGTTTTTAACCTGTGTAGGAAGTGAGCAGGCAGTGGGGGTGGGAGCCATCTTCAGACATGGAATTGACAACATAATTATTACACAATTTGCAAATAAGACAAAAGCTGTGAATCTGATGCGGAGGATGTGATCATTATGATCTCAGCCAGGTGAAGGAATACAATATTTGTTCAATCTCAAGGCAAGAGGATGATTAGAACATTTTGATCCAGCCATTGGTTTTTTATGGCATCATGGTTGTCATATGGTCTTTTGTTACATTCTTAATGTGTATGCATTAAAATCATAGATCAATCTAATCAATGGTATTTGCCAAAATTGTATTTGGTAGTGAAATTGATTTTTAACCAAATGGTATTTGCTGAATAGCAAAATAGCTTTAGCTATATATAACCTCACCTGTGCCTAACTAGTTCTCATCTATATGGTTATGAGCAACTGCATTGTATTAAACCAGCTGGGTTTTTGGTTACAGAAACCTTTTTATTTTCTTCTCTGTTGTTCTCACCTAGCTTACCGTTTCTCAGTGGGATATCAGGATGGGATAGTTTTGATAAACCATGATCTCTGTTTTTCATAGCCAAGTGTACCCTTACCCAGTAGGGGGCATATAAGCCGGGCAGCCAACAGGTAACATGTTAACAGTTTGATGCTTTTCTTAAACTATAAGGAAGTAGAGTGAGACGAAGACACACAGGACGAGATGTAGGCCATCCAACAGTCTGTGTTGTGTGTCAAGCTCTTTTACTGGTGTTGGATTGGTATGGTTTAGACAACAACTAATTATTCCTCTAAAGTAGGATGGGTCTGATCAGATATTCTGGCTCTTTTCCCAGTCTTTGCATGTGGAAATGCAAAAAGGTGTGTATCAACCCTGTTGGGTGAAACGGAGGTTTAGTGAATGTGTGAAACCTGAGGCCTGTATGAGGAAACCTCATCAACACGAGCTGGATATGGCTCTGTTACCTCAGTTGACTTACCCAGACATTTAGGATCGGGATAATATGATAATATGGCAATATGACAGGTTAGTCATCAACTCTAGTTGAATTACAATTTTCATCAGTATGCCGTCACATAGGAGGTTATGTTTGCAGCATCTAACCAATGAAAGGCATGGAAACACTTCATCCAGGTCAAAACAGCCCTGTGGCTGCAGCAAATGCTGGCAGAAAATTGCTAACTCTGATGATGCATAGATTTAGCAGATTATACAGTATTAATTTATAGAACAGTATAAATGGAGAGTAGCGTGCGCTGTACACTTTGTTACAGCCCGGATGTTTCAGAGCCTCCTCATCATTTCAGATAAAGCGGGATAATGCTGTGGGGTGAAAGAAAGTTCTGTGCAGTTTGGGAGTTAAGTAGCTGTGACTATTTAAAAGTTATTTTTAAACAACTGATTTTTGTCATTAAATTTCTTGCAAAGAACGTATCTTCTTAAATTGAAAGTAGGATGTCACATTTAAAAAGCACACGGATTAAAGGTTATATTGTGACATTGCACACAGTAATCTGATGTGATGACTGATATTCTAAGTTAAGATATTAAGTGAGAAATAAACGTCAGGTGTTGATAAATGGATCTCATTGACATGCGAGATCTTTTTCAGCAGCAAACTGTTCTGTTTTTGCTCCCTCGTGTCTGCGCTTCAAAAGGATGGGAGATGGTTGCATCTATTTTAAACTAGTTGTGATTCTCATATGAGTGTCTATTTTGGGAAATATTTTTAACACTGTTAACAGTTGTTTTTCTTTGCTCGGTGTTGCGAGCAACGGGTCAACCTTTCCTGTAGCTCCGCCTGTGTTCATTGTTCCTGCTCTGATTCTGTCAGCTTTATAAGCCTACATAGCGCTCAAGCTCAGAATGCATGTTTCGCATAAGTAAAGCACTTTTCACACTGATATTCTGCATCGGTTTGAGAACATGTGGTCACCGATTTAACTTGTGTACGCACACACACACATTTATAAATGCATATATATACCTAGCGTGTGTGTTTTATTTATATGTGTATATATATATATATGTATATGTGTGTGTGTGTGTGTACACACTAGAATGCTGCTGTTGTTTGTTAGGTTCGACAGCAGAGTAATGCCTTAATAATACACAGAGGAATAAAATACATGTTTGCTGTTTTGAAGTAGTTACCTATTTGTGCAGCCATTGCTGCACCCATGATTCCTCAATCCATTTACAGATTACAAATTTATGTCTGGAAAAACTTTGGCCACTGTCTATTCACTGCTGTGCTTGACATTTTAAATTATTTATACCCATCTTTTCTTAGACACCGAACCTTTCATAATATTATTTGTACGACAGTACAACATCATTTAATCAGTAAAATAAAGCTGCTGCAAAAGGTGAAGACATTTGAATTAGTTTCCTCTTTAATACTACCAATTAGTGGTGTGTTATTTGTACTGATTAATTACTTTTACCTTGTAAGGATCATTCTTCTGTGGATGAGTAACACAGTCAAACGTGTGTGTGTGTGTGTGTGTGTGTGTGTGTGTGTGTGTGTGTGTATAAGTTTCCTCTTGATTTGGGGCCACCTGAAAACCCTCATCTCCCTGAGCTGTCATGAACAGAAAAATGTGAAACCTAATGTGTAGTTGGACCAACATGGCCTCTGTAAGTCTGTCTTTCAGCAGCACTGTACATACTTTCTCTCACTCTGGTGATTTCATGGCTCTTAACCAAACACAAAGACTCCATTATGACTTCGTTCACTGAAATAAACTCAGATTTTTTTCTATATTCTTCCCTTTCTTCTGGTATATCCTCCTACTTTTTCTTCTCATCTTGTTCACACTTTCCCCACATTTTCCAGATCAAATATAAAAGCACGATTTTCTTTTAATTACCTTACTTTTTGAGATGAGGAGAGAGAGGTCTGAAGACCTAGAATAGTGGTTGGAAGAGTGCGTAGCATATTTTCTGTGTAATAATTAACTCAATAATTAGGTCTTTTCTCCTGCACCCCCTTCCACCTTCTTGTCCTTTGAAATTCTTTTCTAGAACACACTGGATGCACTCGGGATGCTTCCAGTGTGATGGGGGTTGTTGGGAATGTGGGTCAAAATGACTGGAGATACCGATGATGAAAAGGAGAGAAAGTGATTGAGGGTCTCTGTTCTCCCTCAGTGTCTCTGTTTTTGGCAGATTGCTTACGCTGCTTTTTATGTTGATATGAAACGTGAGGTTATAAATAAAATAACATTCAAATAAACCTTAAAACCAAATCTCCCCCTCATTTGTGATGCACATCATCCTTATGTGCCAGATGCTGTACTTTTAAACGTGTACACACACACACACACACAAACATCACACCAGTCTCTTTGTTTTGGTTTGCAGCAGAGATAAAACCCTGCTCTGTTACACTTCTCTGTTTCGGACACAAAGAGCGCTTATCTCATAGACTGTGTGTGCACGAGGTAGAGAATGTGTCTGCGAAAGTGTTTTCCAATGCAGTCATTTTTTTATGCACTACCATTTTAATGAGCTGCATTTCTGCCTCGTTTTGTGGAATTTTTGTCTCTTTTTACCTTGTTGTACGTCTTTATTGCTCTTTATTACAGTACGTGGTGTTATCTGACCTGCATGCTGTTAGCATCATCAGGGTCCAGCATGACACACTTCCTTTTAAGCAGCAGCTTTATTACACACAAGTTTATAAGGAGGCTCAATGCATTCGTTTTGTTGCATAGATACAATTTTTTTGCTTTCATGAACCGAAGAAGGATAAAACATGTCAAATTAAAATGGGGAGCCGCTAACAAACTATTACCAACCTTGCTTTGGGTGCCTCTTAGGAGAATAATGGTTCATCTTTGCACTGCTATTCCAATTTACATTTGAACACAAGCTGTAATTTAATAAATCTTGAAAGACTTTATGTGAAAGATGTGTTTTAAGACCCAATGCTACAAAGTTTTGCCTTCCATTCTTTATTCAAACCGGGATACTGGTATGATCTAGACTTTGCTGGTGGTAAAGTGCAACTGATTAAACAAATTAAAGCACTTTTTTTAATTAACTGCAGGGCTCACACATCCATCAATTCCAGTATTGATTCATATTGACAGAAGACTCTCAGTGGTCTGTCATTACCGAAAGCAAAGTGGATTTTTCACTTAAGCTGAAAGATTAATAACTAACACAGAGACATATTAACCTCCTATTGCATCATTATATATATGTACATGTATATAAGATGCATATATTTTCAATAATTGTGCCACTGATGTAGTTCACTTTGCATTTGTTCAGAACAAACCATTACAGCTCACCACTGGCTTAGAGATTGGGAATAATGCAAGAAATACAATCTAATGAACCTCTGAACCGGATTCCTTTTTAAGCATGGTTGGATCCAACAAGTGACCTATCTGTTTTTTTCAGTTTGGAGAAACAACAATTTCAGGAGGAAAACTCTGATACCCCTCTCCCCAGTAACTCTCTCCTGTTTCTCAGGATATCCCGGCCAGAAGGGATACGTGATCCCAGTTACCTGAAGTCTCTTTCCAGTATGGTGGTGTCAACAGTTTGTCACAGGCCCAAAAAAAGATACATATAAAGTAAAAAACTTCCATAAAACATGACAATAATCTGTTACATAATGTCCTCTCTCTATGTGTGGAATTCTGCTACATTGATTAATCACATATTAGCTGGTATTTCTGATTCTAGCTTAATGTAATTGTGCATAGAGCAAACGGCTCTGGAGGTTAGGCAGTGACAGATTAGAGCTCTTGTGAGAGTAGTACGTGTCCTTTTTTTATGTTATCCTGCACATTTGTTTTCCTGGTTCATGACAAGAAGTCCATGTATCTCACTGCAGCTTGACCATCAGCAGTTTGCTCTGACATTTTGTTGTTATATCAGTCTTATTCTTCTTCCAGTCAGTGGTTTGGCTTTAATTAGACCAGCTGCAGCCAGCTAAGAGGAAATTCAGGTCATGTCCCAGCACAAACCTGCCAGCTTCTGTTGTTCCCTTTAAAAGTTTGAAATTAGATGCTGAATCAGACACAGACAGCAGGTGTGTGCTGGTGTGAGCGTGTGGCGCTGAATGATATAATAATTTTCACCATGAAGCCTCGCAAATGACAAATTCCTGAAGAAGGGTTTTTTTTGTTGTCTGTGCGTGTGCGCGCACGTGTGTGTGTGTGTGTGTGTGTGTGTGTTGTGGACAGATGGTGTCTCACGATGCGGAGAGTAGCCAGCAACCTTGACAGAGCCTGGAAGCGAAGGAGAAGGATGATGACAGCAGGGGTCGACTTGTTTTGCATTGAGGGTCAGGCGGTTTGGGCGGGACTTTCTGTTGCTGCTTCCTCACTGCATTTCCTACATGCCTCTTCCTCACACACACACACACTTATGCACACATACACTGACACAATGAGCAAAGACTGGCTTTAGGCAGATTAAGCAAGGTGTTTCCTGTGACCTGCAAGTGCTACATCAACACAAACATACCGCTGGAGCAACACTGGCATGTGCTTTTAGACTCTGTTTGCCTTTGAGCTGATTTGACTCTCTCCTCTTTCAATTAGAGCTCGTTAATTTCCCCTCTAAAACGTGTGAATGTGTGTGTGTAAGTGGAAAAACAGCTGTGTTGAAGCCCGTAATACTCATCCTTAATTCATGCTTTGTCCATGATTTATTCATGTACTGTTCAAGCACTTTTGAAATGAATGAATATTGGATTAAAAGCTGCTTTGCATTATTCATGAACAGAGATATTTTGGGCTGCTGGGATGCTCGTGTAATGGCTTCAAATGCAACGTGTAAACACAACAGTGTTCATGCATCTGTTTCTTGGTCCATTATCCCTGAATCTAAGTAACCTGTGCCTTTTTATGTGTCCCACAGGCCAAACTCTGCTCTGCTATGGAGAAAATGAAGAGGATAAAGAAGCGTCTGTCGTTAACTCTCCGCCCCAGCCAAACCATTGATGAATCTCTCTCTGAACTCGCAGAGCAGATGACCATTGAAGATGGTGGCACCAAGGATAATGGTGAGGTTCATCATTCTGTAAACAAGGGGGAAAAATCTAGTAATAATGAGATAATTGATGTGAAACCAGCCTCTCATTTTAGGCTCATTTTCTGTAAAACATTGCTACTAGAGTATCAGGTGGGAGTCATTTTAAAAGCACTACAGTTATCAGGTGAAACGTTTATCAAAATAAGCAGCAATTATTATGAAATGAAATGCACAAAATGGCAAATTACTTGACCGGATTCAGATTTCTGTTTAAAATACTCCTGAAGGGAGATATTTTTATCCATTTCAAACAGAAAAATGACGGTATATCTTTTTTTTGTGCAGCAGATTTTAGATCATAAGGGTTTTTTAAACAAGGAGGCAGAGCTGTCAGCTATCAGGTTCATCTTCTGTGCAACTATCTCAAAATAACTGTTCAGGAAGCACACTGTAGCCACATCTGTACTTTTAGGATCAGGGTTAAAAGCTCTTCTTTAATAAAAAGGAATGAATGAATAAATGTTTATTTTCTGGACTGTGATATAAAGACACACCTGGGATGTTTTTAAGCAGTAATAAAGTGGACAGATTCCTGTCTGTAGGTGTAGCACAATGTTCTTTGCTTTTAGCGCGATGTGTTCACTGACCCCCTCAAAAAAAACGTCTGAGGTCTGAGAGGAGAAAGACTTCTCAGCTGATTAACTATTTGAAGCTGTTCATGCTGAAATCCTGGGGTAATAATTACACGCTGATTATTCAATACATCCTTCATGTTTCTCTGTATAATTAGGTCATTGATGAACTCACTCCTATTAGATCAAAGACAAAATGCTTCAGTATCGATAACTTGCTTGTTAGTATTTTTAGGCTATAATTCTAATAAAATGCTCATTTTTTTCTCTATATAAAATGTGTACGTGCATTGTAATCCATTGTTGGACGAGCTGTTTGCTCATCGCTTAAGCAGTGATGATGGGATTATACACACCTTTATGCTGCTAGTTCTGAGTGACACATCAAACATGTGAGCAGGCTGAATGCAAGCATGGTTCATATGCTTTACTTGCATGTTTATGTGAAAATCTCAAACAGTTTATATTTATTAAATATTAACATATATATATATATATATATATATATATGTATGTATATATATATGTATATGTAATATGTATTCTTAAATATTAAAGCTAGTCTGCAATTCCTCTCTATATACACAACTAATAGAAAACAATAGGTGTTTTTTAATATATTTTTTCTGTTAAAATGGCTTGTAAAAACCTCCAAATAAAATAACCTGATCCAAAGTATTCTAAATACATTGAAATGAATCTGAAATGAGCATCAAAATGTTAACAGTTGATCTGTAATGTGGTTTCATCAGAATGAAAACCCCACTGTTTGGATTTTCAGTGTTATTTTCTTTACATGTCCCTCAGTTGGCACTTAAAACTCCAAGATGAGCTTTCTGTGTCTCGATAGCTTTCATGTGTATTTAGATTAAAGCAGAAAAGCTGATGCAAGAAGAAAGATGGTTCTTTCTGTGTGTGTGTGTGTGTGTGTGTGTGTGTGTGTGTGTGTGTGTGTGTGTGTGTGTGTGTGTGTGTGTGTG
>JBAMIG010000025.1:7130944-7141688 GCA_037177335.1 Kiunga ballochi
CTCCTGCTGTCTGGTGGTCACCAGGGTCCAGGAGACCAGTATCATGTGGTAAACAACAACATTATGAGTGAAGTTTCAGTCATAAAGTGATGCAACATGTCTCAGAAACAATATGTATCAAATATGCCACATCCGGCCATAAAGGGTTAAAGGATATGTCAGAGATCCATTTTTAGGGAGTCTGAATCTCAGTCTGAACGGTTAGGCTGGAAAACACTGTTGATCATCTTTGACTTTGTCCTCGGCATGTGCAGGTGTTTTGATTTAGAAGTTATTAAGAGGCAAAAGTTCTGCCATAAATTAATTCACTGGCAACCAAGACATCTTTTGATGTTGGCAGGATGCACTCATTAAAACGTCCCCTAAAGTGCGTCCGGGCACACCTGAAGCACACCCGACACCTTTTGGATGTACTCAGAGTGCGCACCCCAAAGCTGCCCAACCTCCACTTCTTCAAGCTTTAAATGTTTACATTCAATAGTTAGGCTATAATCACTGCTTTTAACATTTTTATTAATATATTTAGCACTTATTAAATAAGCTGCCTAATAATAATAATGTGGTTCTAGTATTGTTGTGCAAAAGAGAATTGTTGGTGAGTTTAATGAAAAGGTTGTGGGTAAAACTTTTTTTGATTAAATTCGGCGTCTCTTCGTCTCAGAGTTGTTCGGGTTAATCTGAGGAGGTTTTGTTTGTTTTTTTCTACCATTATAAGAACGACATCAGAATAATATGTTTCTGCGTTTTCAGACATTGTTCATGAGAATTTGAAGATGGGTTCTGATGGGGAAAGTGACCAGGCATCAGGAACGTCCTCAGATGAGGTCCAGTCTCCAACCGGCGTGTGTTTGAGGAACAGGATCCACAGGCGAATCTCCATGGAGGTGAAAACCCAACACACACACACACATGCAAACACAATTACAAAACCAGCTAACTCTGCCAATCTACATCCTCCTCTCAGTGCCACCTACTCCTCTGCTTCATCTGAGCATGGGGGAGGGGGTGTTTGGTTGCTAATGGGTTCTGTGTGTCTGGGTCATGGTATTGATGGTGAGATTGCTCCCAAAGGAGCTCAGCAGAAGCATGCTTGCTCTCTTTCAGCCCATGCTGGGAAAGGATTGTCTAAAAGGAATCTTAAATCGATTGATTGCTGGACACAGTTGTCAGTTTATCTTATAAAATAATTAGAAAGCATAAACTTTCTCTGTTTTCCAACACCGTTTCTGTCACCATCAAATGAAAAAAAGTAACTGCATTTTTTGTTGTAATCATTCAGCTGAAAGAGGACATTTCAGAGGATAAATCATGAGGCCTGGCCACACTCCCTGCTAATGAGAAACTCAAGTTTTTTATTAAAGCTGCTGAGCTGCACACCGGGTCAAAGATGAACCGGTGTTCATGGCTCCACTCAGTCTCTTTCACCAGCTCAGCAATAAAAACAAAAAAAAATCTAATGAAATAATGGAAGACTCATAATTATCAGAGAGCATTTTTTACTGCTGCTTAGTAATTTCACACTTGTTTTACATAAACACATAGTTGCTCTGAGCAACGCTGAATTACCCAGCCTGCTGTTATATTGCTGCACGCTAGTGATTATGCAAACCAGCTAAGGTGGTAAATCTCCACCCTGCTAATGAAATGATGCTAAATCTTGACTTTGTCCCCACATGCAGAGGTGATGAGGTGTCTCATCTTGGAGGTCTTCTGCCCCCTGCTGGCAAATGACAATAAAAAACATGAACAGACTTGAAAACATCATAGGGATGTGTGACCTATTTTATTTAGCTTGTTTTTTAGTGCAGATGCTCATTTATGCTCAGAGAAGAGATGAACTAGAGGATGTGGTAATAAACACTTGACCTGATACCACACATGCACATAAAAGCTTGCTGCTCCGCACCAGCAACCATTTTCACTTGTAAAACAACTCCACTTTCAACACTGGTTTCCTAGAAATGTAATAATTATAAAGGTGTTTTTCATTCAAATAAAATGAAATGAAAACAGAAACCAAAGCAGTAGTCCAATAAATTCATCGTTATGTTTCTGTAAGTTTGTGTTCATCATTGTTTACACTCAGAGCAAATCATGACCATAATCTGGGTACAGTTTGGCTCAGTTGTGAGTTTTACATTTGTTTTAACCAGATAAACCAACTGTGTTTTTCATGATGTGCACACTCATAAAGACTGTATTGATGATATTTGCAGAGTGCCTGAACTTTTAAATGATAACAAAACACAAGTGATTAAGTGACCCATAAAATAGTTTTTATTTTCAGCCGTTTTTCCTCCAAATACATCGACACTGCATGAACTCACTGCTGTCAGAAAGCTCAGGCGCATTTTAACAGGCCGACTTCTTATTTTTACCCTGTAGGTGATGCTGATCGACCTGATGCCTCGCTGCAGGCGTGGGTGATGAGAACTAGTTATTTAAGACGCCACATGAATGTGTGTGGGTGGATTCTGTAGCCCACATTGTCTTGTGCAGCTCGCTGCTTGAACATATCCCACAGTGCATGGAGACACGAAGCATGCTGCAGAATACTTCCCCACAGTGTGCTAAGATGGTAGCAGATTGTACAACAGCAACAGTGACTCACAGCCAAAGGCTTGTCTGGATAACTAACAGTGAAACTAGCAGTTTTAGTTGGTTTGCCTGCATTAAAATGAGTTTCAAATAGTAAATATATCTTGATTTTTGTGTTTTAGGACCTCAACAAGCGCCTGTCCCTGCCTGCTGACATCCGAATCCCTGACGGTTACCTGGAAAAGTTGCAGCTCAGTAGCCCTCCCTTTGACCAGCCGCTAAGCAGACGCTCCCGCCGAGCCTCTTTGGTCAGTTTGCAGTGTCTGTTGCTGTTTATGTTCTTTTATTGCTTTTGCAGCACTCAGTCTTTTAATCAGACTCCCTCTAAGCTAGTTTCCATGGTAACTGGCCCAGTGAGAGCAAAGGAGGGATTCATCCGGAGTTACAAGTGCACACCTTCCCCCTTTAGCCTATCATATTAGATCATAAAACTCTGTAATGCTGCAGTGCAGCAAGGCAGCTTTGTGGCTGAATGCTGGGTACATCAGTAACTTGGCAACACTTGAAAATTGTATTTTTATTTTCAAATGAGAATAAATGTTTAAAAGTACAGTACCAGTCAAAAGTTCCCTTTATTAATGGAAAACTGTCCAAATTTGTGACTGGTTTTAGTGCACTTGCATTATCTTGCATTTTTATCCATTTTAATTGTCCTAATTGGTTAAATCTGTCCTGTCTGACCACAGAGATACGTTTCCAGTGTGCCATGCAATGCAAACTCCTTCTCTCACCTTATTTCTTTTTCTTGTTTCTTCCATTATTCTTCTTCCCCCTGCATTTCTTAGAAGTGCTCATGGTGCACATCGAAAGCCTTCAGTGTGTTTATATACGGTTACCAAAGTGATGCGATGCTGTAAATCTTGACACAGATGCCATGTGATACTCTGAGCAGAAATACAAAGCTGAGAAGTGCATTTTCCCTTCCCTTGGATGTTGCAGTGGATTGATGATGCATAATGAACAGTGAACAGAACACATTACTTTAAAAGAAGATTTAGATATAGTTGCTTGTTACTTCAGCCTCAAAGTAACTAAGTTACAGGATTATAAAAGTAACTAGTTACCACAGAAATAAATGACTGTGAATAACCATTTTTTCCTTATATTCATATGTTTCCTTTAGGAGAACTTTAAGCTGCATGTTGAGTTATTTATTATACAGTTGAATATTAAATATAATTAATAAGTTAAATTAAAACTAAATAGAGTTCTGTTTAGATAAAGACAATGCTACATTAAAAACTAAATCTTTGTATTGTTTTTTTTTGTTGTTGTTTGTGTGACTGTGTGAAGTGTCACTCTGGCTTACAATGATGTGTTACAGCCAGTCGTCACTTATCGTACACCCTAAAGTCACACTTAGATGAAGACAGATTCTCTAATGGTAGTAACAGTAATTGTTAGTGATAACAGTGTTGTCATGATGGAAGCTGATAACTAGTTTCTGGAAATGATAGCAATGCACTTTATTTTAATAGTTTAATAGTGACAGTGTGCATCAAAATGGCTCAGAGTTTTAGGTTAGAAACAATTGTGGGGTTGCTTTAATGTAGCTTCTAATGAAAAAATATAACCTTGTGTTTAAGCAGAAATTCCTCACAGAGGAAGCTGCCAACACCAGAAAGAAATTGACCAGAAAACAACAGAAATTTAGTCATTTAATTTAATTTCCACATTTATGAAAAGGCTGAAAATCTTCAGTTAACATCTAAAATCTTCTGTGTACAGTTATGATCAGTGACCAGATGATTTGTTATTTGCTAATGATATGTAAACATTAATAACAGAGACAGCTAATGCAGCAAGAGCCTTTAATCATTGAAATTGTGCTACTTTTTTGTCTCCTTTTCAGTCTGAAATTGGTTTTGGGAAGTTAGAAACGTACATCAAGTTGGACAAACTGGGAGAGGTAAGGAAGCTTTGAAGCTCCATCTGATTCACCATCAACTTATTTTCACGCTTTAATTGAAAATATTGTTGCACATAGGGAACGTATGCCACAGTGTTCAAAGGACGCAGTAAGCTAACTGACAACCTGGTGGCGCTGAAGGAAATCCGGCTGGAGCATGAGGAAGGAGCCCCTTGCACTGCCATCAGAGAAGGTGATCAGTCATTATGCCTCCTCATTTACCAACATTTAAGTACTTTTGTTATGGCTGAAGCAGATGCAAGCTTTGGTTTGAACCATTTCGCCTCCATAATAACCAGTTTAATCTGTTTTTTGCTTTTTTTTTTCTTCTTCCATGAACATCTGTGTTTCTGCAGTTTCGTTACTGAAGGACCTGAAACATGCCAACATTGTGACGTTACACGACATCGTCCACACTGACAAGAGCCTCACTCTCGTCTTTGAGTACCTGGTAAGTACTCTCGACATCCTTGTGTTCTCAGACCACATTGTACCTACATGAAGAGCATTAGTTTTAATGCACAGGCATTACTGCATTTTTGCAGTAATTATGTATAGAAGACAAGCAATCATCTTTTAATGGTTAAAATGAAATCAATGAGTAGTTTGTAAACATAAACACAAAAAAACCAACAAATTAGGTGCAGATGTACAAAACATATAAGATTTCAAATAAAACAAGTGTTTAGAACTATCTGTTAACACTGATTGTGTCATATCTACTTATAGGATAAAGACCTGAAGCAGTACATGGATGATTGTGGAAACATAATGAGCATGCATAATGTGAAGGTAAAAACTATCAGTACTGTTACTGATTGGGTTTGTTGTTCAAACTTTATGTCTATAATTCTCCTTTTAAGCTCCTTTTCCTTCCTTCACACTTAATTTAACATGATGTGACCTGTTCGTAACGTCAGGATTTCTAAACCTGCGTTTCCAGATCTTCCTGTTCCAGATTTTGCGAGGGCTGTCTTATTGTCATAAGAGGAAAGTTCTCCACAGAGACCTGAAGCCTCAGAATCTCCTTATCAATGAGAAAGGGGAGCTCAAGCTGGCTGATTTTGGTAAGAGTCCCACCAGTGGCTGCTTTCGGACAGTGGAGGTTGTTCCTGTTTTCCTGTAGTGCATGTTTCAGGTGGACTTTTTGTGATAGTATGATCAAACCTGGATGATTATCTCTAGTCATGCTCGTTGCAGATAAAATACCGGTGTCTCTGTGGGGAAAAATAAAGTGTTTTTTTTTTCCGTTATTCATTGGCAGGTCTGGCGAGAGCCAAGTCTGTCCCGACTAAAACATATTCCAACGAGGTGGTGACGCTTTGGTATCGGCCTCCCGATGTCCTCCTGGGATCTTCAGAGTACTCTACACAGATTGATATGTGGTATGATGCTTAACTCGTTACTGCATAAACTAATCAGCTAATTAAATGCTGTTTTATTGTGCAAAATCATCAGAAATCCACAAAGAAGTTGTGTGTTTCTGTGTCTCCAGGGGCGTTGGGTGTATATTCTATGAGATGGCTGCAGGTCGGCCTTTGTTCCCAGGCTCCACCGTCGAGGATGAGCTCCACCTCATTTTCAGGCTACTAGGTGAGCCTGTCCTACCAAACTAGTTCGCCTTAACTATACAAATATTACACCACACAAGGTTTTGTAACCATATGTGTCAGCGCATCTGATTTGGCTGTGATTGTGTAACTCTAGGCACCCCCACAGAGGAGAACTGGCCAGGTATCTCATCCATTGAAGAGTTTAAGTCCTACAACTTCCCCAAATACAAACCCCAGCCGTTAATCAACCATGCTCCCAGGTACTGTACTGCGTGTGCAGGCGTGTGCTCATTTTATCCATGCCTTTTGCCGTTTGCATGCATACAGTAAGGCTGTGCATTCTTGAGTGTGTGTTTGTGTGCTACAGGCAGGAAATCCTGCAGAACATTAGAGACGGCTGTCCACTTCCTTCCTCCCATGAGTCCCAGGCAGACAGTAAACTGTTGCTCTTCTTGTTGTCTTCTCTAGGCTGGATAGCGAAGGCATCGAGCTGCTGCTGGCTTTCCTCAGAGTGAGTGTTTCCCTCCAACACAATTCCCAGAATGCTCTCTACAGCAAACCGAATTATGCAGCGTTTTAGGCTGTGATTTTATTAAGCTGATGAGTAAGACTCCTAATAAACAGTTCTCACTGTTTTTATGTGTAGTTTGCTTCTCCTATTGGAACTGTGTAATGAAACTAAGTATCACCCTGAGCTTTTTTAATCTGAATAAAACTGTAAAGCAAAATACAAAGGTCCCACCAAAAGCAACATGAATAAGGAGGGCTGCACCTATTGCTTGTTATTTTCAGGAACAATATCTATATAAAATGTATAAAAGCAAACTGGATTTGACTGTGGTATCACCCTGTAAATATGAACTTTTCACCACACGACCAGATGCCTTAAAGGGATCCCCAACACATTCTCGCTCCCAGCTGGTCACATTGTGTCAGTTTTTTTAGCTCACGTGCTCCTTGGCTGCACATTTCCACTTAATCCTCTGATAATGAGACGCACAGCCTACATGAGAAGTAAACATGAACAGTGCTGGACTTAACACAAGCACAGGCATCTTTTTGCACAAATGGAGTTGCCATAGCGACACTTTCCACACCTATTGACAGACAGAGGAACCACAGTGCGAGATCTTACCTGACTGTGTCCAACACAGACAGGTGAGACAACAGCTGTCAGCTTTTATAAAGGTTTGCTTCGGATCGCTGAAGGTTTTTGCAGTGGAAAAGATGTTTTCCTCTTCTTCTGCATCACTTTGATAAGTTTAAACAACTGGATAAAGTTTTTTTTCCTGTGAAATAATGATTGACAGATGCTTTATGCAACAAACTGTCCAGTTTCCAACAACTCTCAACACAATTCTGCGCAACAAACCAGACACTTCCAGTGAGCCAGTACCACGTGTTGACAGCAGGGGGCACAGTTCTTCACTGTTCTCCTGTCAACAAATTCTTTAGTAAACACACACACTTCCTGTTTCTGACACACAATTTTATCTGGTGAATCCCTGATTGTAGACACATCACTGCTGTATAACAAGCAGAAATGACAAGATGATTGATAACTCCTGTTTTTGTTTCAGTACGAATCCAAGGCAAGGATTTCAGCCGATGAAGCTATGAAGCATTCCTACTTCAGACAGCTTGGAATGAGAGTGCACACACTGCCTGAAAGTGAGCATGCACAGCTTAGTAAAAGCTGATTTTATCCTCCCTGGGCTTTCCTGCTGCTTTCTTCTTTCTCTCTTTTCTGTGACAGATCGGCTGAAACTCTTACTTGCTTTTCAGGTATATCGATATTCACATTAAAGGAAGTGCAGCTGCAAAGAGACCCTGGTTACAGGAACTCCTCATACCCAGAGTCAGGTGGGGGAATTGCTATCATGTGACTCTCATTTATTAAAAGTTTATAGTTTTGGTATTGATTAATGGATGTTCAGGCAGCAAAGGCTGAAAAACCAAACTTTTTGTTACAAATACAAGAGAAATGTATCCTCATACATTTCAGGTTGTCTAATTGGTTGATAAAGGATGATAGAGTCCTCAGGCATTATGGGTATTTTCACATGTCTTCCTGTTCCTGCAGGTAACAGCAAGATCAACAGAAGGCAAAGCATGCTTTTCTAATATTACCTGAAGAGGATGGTCTTCTTCATCATCACCTTCCAGCAACCTTTCGCATGAGCCCCCCCAGGTTGAGTGACACCCCCCCCCCCCCCCCACTCCTTTACCTACACACACAAACACACCCACATGCACACACATTAAAACAAACACACACTGAGCGAGTGACTGAGTCGTATTTGTTTAGAGACTATTTATTTATTGAGGAATCAAGTAAAGTTTTTTGCTGCTAAACTACTACTGTCTATTTGTAACACACCATGTGTGCACGTGTATATGTGTGTGTATATACGTGTGTATGGTTATGGACATGATGTGAACTCGAGACGCCATGCACAGCCGAGCAGGAGGTAACGTTACTGTTTGTTTTTTCCTGACAGATTCTCGGGCTTCTTTTGAGTTAGAATTCAACTGATGTTGATGCTGTGATCCAAGTTGTTCTAAATGTGCTTGCATACCAATGTCCGTGTATATGGTTTTTCTTTAAACTTCACTGACCGAACTGTGCAACCTTTCTGTCAGGTGTTTTTGTTTTTTTCCCTAAACCATTTCAGATGAGCCTTTTTTTTTTTTTTTGGTTTGCACCCCTGCCCTCAGGGTTTGCTCTAAATGCCGGAGTGTGAGTGGACTGATGTTGAAGCTTAAAGAAACAAAGAAGGACCAGTCGAAGTGAGATCGTGCAACGTTTTTATGTTCTTTTTAACCATTCAGGCTCAGTAACGGGACCAAAACTGAGGTATGAATGCGGGAAAGCAAAGTTGAGAAGACTAGCGTTCAGTACAGATGAAAGACGAGGAAGGATGGAGCTTGAAAGGGCATCGCACGACGTCCCACAAGAAGCCAGTAAGGACTTGCTAAAAAGTCAAAACGGCAATGACTTCAGTGCTTTACGGGAAAAAGAAAAAGAATGAAAATCTACACTCACTCGCTCCGTGTGCATTTGGAGATCTCTGCAGTAACTGTTTGAACTTGCACTCCAGCGTGTTATTTTCTTTTTTTAAATCAGGGACACAGGCCTCAACATGGCTGCGTTTACCCAACAGTATTAAGAAGGCTCTGTGTCTGTGACCTTTGAACTCATCGTGAAACAACTATGTCATGTGGCATGTCTGTCAGAGGCTGGGTGGAAGGGGTATTTTGGAAGCGTTTAAAAGCAACAGGGATTCATTTCCACTTGGGCCACTGCTCTTCAACGTTTGTACAAAAAGAAAGAGAAATTTCAAATTGAAATTTTAGCTTGAACGCTGTGTTATTTGCAACTTACAGTGATGCTACAAATGATAAAGCCTGTAAAGAAATCTCTCTTTTTGAATGTTTTTAGTGATGCAAAAAGATGACCCCTGTTAGTCACTGTAACAGACATCTACTGGTGTGCATTGCATTCCTGGCTTCAGTTTCAGTTGTACTTTTTATCCTGCTGTGGACTATTGAAGTTGCAAATGTGTATTCAGCAGGTGTGTGATGGCAGAAAAGATTGCTCTTGCTGAGATTTTCTTTTTGGAAGGATAAAAGAATGGAGTTTCTCTGAAAACTAACACCATTTAAATCTGTTAACTATGCTAGCAGTTTGCTAAACCTGATGCAAGACTACAGTTTGACATAACCATAATGGCTTTGTTTATAACAGTGATAAGGTTATCCCAATAGAATTTGTAATGATAAAAGGAGATTCTATATTTATTAAAAAGAAGTAAGATTAAGTTGTGGATTTTAAAAGGAGCCCAAGCTCGGCTAGTTCTTAGCTAGCTAAGCTTTTACTGCTATAAGCAAATAATTGTCAAAAGAAAAGTATAATAATATATTTTGTTTTTCTATTTACTGAACAAGAACAGTGTCAGGTTGGTTATAGGTTTTAGTTTCCTTGCTTAACTAGCTTTCCCGCTTTATTAAGTTTATTTTATCTTGCTACCTAAATCAAGAAAAGCTAAGCTAGCTGTTAGCTCCAGCTAGATCTACAATGTACAGGCACTATTGCTGTCATTTATAAGTATTGGTAAAAATAAATTTTTAGTAAATTAATAGTTTAAATAAACAAAAAATTGAGGATTTTTTATTTTGTACATTTAAACTTTTTTAACTTAAAATTAAGCAAGGTGCACGCTTCTGAATCTGCCGATGACTTGGAATGCTATAAAGAACATCACTAAGTGTAAATGAATGGGATCAGTCTCTACTTCTCAGTTTAAAAGTAGTTTAAATGTCAAACAAATATTTTTTAAGTAATAAAACCACACAAGTTACTGTGTCTCAGCTTCAGAGTACTCCTTTAAAGGACCATTTTCATGCAAAATTCAACAGTCACAAAGGTAAAAAGCAGTTGCGGCACTTAATGCAGCAAATATAGAACTGAGTTCAGTGCAGGAGCTTGTGTGTTTAAAAATATGCCAGGAGTGCTTTGAACAAATGATAAAAATGTAAGTTGTGAAAGGGGCTGAAGGAGGTTGTCTTGTTGCTGTGGCTCTTTTGCTCAACAACAAAATGAAAATATAAAATGCTTTTTTTCTGTTAGGAAGACAAAGTGTGTGAGCAACACTAGTTTTCTGTTTCAACTTACTGATTAGAT
>JBAMIG010000025.1:7141788-7151990 GCA_037177335.1 Kiunga ballochi
TTGACTCGGGACTTGCCAGTGGTGACTTGGGACTTACTTGTGACTTGCTACACAATGACTTTGTCCCACCTCTGATAAAATGCTTTTTTTCTGTTAGGAAGACAAAGTGTGTGAGCAACACTAGTTTTCTGTTTCAACTTACTGATTAGATGCTAGAAAAGTGCTGGAAGCACAAGTAAAATGTGATTACCTAATATCTAAGACCATTAATGGAATAACATTAACCACAGATTGCACTTAAATGTTTATTAATCCTGTAAAGATTGTCATCTTTTATGTCAGCTAAAGATGAGTATCTTTTGTGTGAATTGTTCTCCATTAAGCTCGAGATGATTTAATTAAATTGTGATCAATAACATAGATGTAAAACTGTAAACAGGAAAAGTCATTATAATAATGGTAAATGTCCTGTATTATATTGCGCTAATATTCCACAAGTTGGCATAATTTACTGTGCTTTCATTTCTACCTGCAAAACTGAATTGTATATACATTATAAATGACCCTAAAACATGGATTCTCTCACTGTAAACTGCAAACTGTGTTTCTGGTCAGAGGACCTTTTGTACATGAACCACAGTAACATGCATGAAAGGAGATTTCTAAAAAACAGTTTAATATTTATCATTGTAAAACTGTACTTTTTCAGATGTATGACTGAGCTAATTTTATGTAAACATGTTTAAGTGTTTGCGCAAGAGTGGGTATGTGTGCGCCTGATGCATGGAAGGCCTGCTGTTTTGTGAACTCGACCTCTCTGAAACACTGAGCTGCCAGTGAACAGTTGGTGTGTGACTCTTTTTACTGGAACTATTTATTTCTCATAACCATTGGAAGTAAATTTAAATCGTTTCATAAACCGTTTTGTGTAGCAGTCATTTTTTGAGTGGGAAATGAATCTGTGACTCCAAACATGAAACATGCACAGGTTTTTTTTTTTTTTTTTTTAGAAGAGGGGGGGAAATGGCTTATTTATTTTTAAAAGGCAAGCACCAAGAAACTAATTTAACATGCTTCAATTCCAGAGCAAATTCACAAAGAAAGACATACAAAAAAATAAAGTCTAGTAAGAAAGTGTAAAAAATAGCAATTAAAGCACTTCAGACTTAAAGAATCTTGGAAAAGGCACATAATGTAGCAGTACGGGAGCACAGAGGGGCCATGTTTACAATATTTATTATAATGCTTTTCTGTTGACAAAATAACGATGTCAAGATAACAGCTTGCTTTTTTCTATAGTTTATACAATTTAATAAAATAAGATTGCTTTTCTTTAATATATATATATATATATATATATATATATTAAAGATAAAATAATAACTTTGATCTTGAAAAGACATTAAAATGTTAAACATGACCCCCTTTTTAGACTTCAGTAAAATATTACAGCGCATTAAGATTTACAGGAAATTATGCAGGAAAAATATTCATTGCATTTTAGTGCTCTGACTAGCATATTTTTGCTAGGTGTCAAAGATACATTTTGATATAGTCCAGCATAAAGAGTTCAGATCTTGACAGATTTTCAAGAGTATAAAAAAAAAACACCAAGCTTAAAAATTGTGCATATTTTAATATTTGTCCCAGTGAAAGGCACTGGGGAAATTTTCTTGTCTCCCTGTGTTTGCAAACCATCATTGCAAGAATGTTTCTGTAATATCAAATTATTCAACTTTGGTCCCTTGTAATCCAATTTATTTAATTATTTGACATTGTATGGTGTGATTGACCTGCTTGCTTGTTGTAATAAGGAAATGCACCTCTGGCATCTGAACAATGAATGGGGAAACTAGAGCAAAAAGCCAGTTGGCTTAGCATAGCTCAAAGCAGAAGCATGGCTGTCTACTTCCAGTCTCTGATGCTGCTAATCTTACAGGTTTCCCAGCACTCATGAATGAAATAAATGTATCTCCCCAACTGCTTGCAAAGATTTGCAAAAGCTCGTCAGTTATCCATTTGCTTCCACAGGAAAACTGCTGTAACCTGTAGAGCAATGTCGCTCATAGACAGGCTAAAATCCCTGACTGGCTTGAATCAGCTGTAGGCTTCGAGCTAGGTTCTGTCAACAAATATTACATTAACTCCCTAATACTTCTAAACAATATTGTATGTATCAGTGCTTACAGTTTTCTCGTGCAGCATTAACCTGAGGCAAGAAATTCTATTTCTGCACTACAACACAGAAAATGTGTAAATTAGAAAGGTGTGTAACTTCTCCAGCTTTCGCACGTGACAAAGACGTCTTGCATGTGTCTGCAGTTAAGAGAACTTTCCATATTTTCTGATTACAACTGCAAAGATGCGTGTTGGTAATGTCTTTATCGCACAAATCTTAATGGATTTCTTCGTGTCTCTGAGCCAGATGTGGGAGTCCGGGATTTGGCACGGCATGAAAAAACATTCATTCAGTTTCTAACAGTCTTTAGGACAGATGTTGACATATTTCTGAGATAAAATGTTATTTATTGAGCTGAACTGTGTGATGAGGTTTGACCTCCAGTCAGTTTCTTTGCATTTGAAGAAATTCAGAGGTTTTGCCTAAAATGGCAGTGCAACCCTGAAGTAAACAATGGAGTATCTAAAGCAAATACTCTTCTTTAGAGTGAGGAAGGTCTTAAAGGTATAAGTGTTATCGAGTCAAAGTCCTGCATCAGAGTTTTAATGACTCGTTTGGTTCTTTGGCTAAGTGGCCCTGCTCGGCCCCTTTTGGTCCAGTTTGGTCTGAATTCAGGCTGGCATCAGGACTTGTTGGAGTTGGAGGAGATTAGCAGAGGAGGAGTGTCAACACTGGCCAGAGGAACAGGAATGGGTCCATTCAGCAGTGTAGGAAACTGCAGAGAGAGGGGCAGAATTACAGAGAAAAGCATAGTTTATTGAAGCAGTTCAACAGTTGAATTGGATTTCTTAAAAGACTTTCTAAAGTTTTTCTTTGCTGCTTTTTGCTCTCTTCTCTGTTAAGATGATCCCACCCGGCTTCAGCATGTTTCATGGCCCTAGAGAGGATTCATCACTCCATAAGACATGTCACTGATTTCCATGGAGATCATCTATAATGAAGCATCAGTGAGCAGTAGATGAATCGATAGAGGCTGTACCTTTGCTCTGGTGCTACTTCTACCAAACTTTTCACTTCCTGTTTGTAATAAAACATTTAAAGATTAGATTTAAATAGGGTATTTGCTAAATGATCTGTTTCTATGGTTTGATGTTGAAATCATTGGTCGGGTTCATCGACCTGACGAGCAGAACATAAATGTAAAAATAGACAAAATCCAAACAAAAATGAACACTGAATTTTTATCAAGGTCAAAAGTAGAGTCATTATAATTACATGAACTATTGAAATAAGAGCTGTACATTATCAGAGCAACTCTAGATTATCAAGATTTTCCAAACTTGATGTTTTGAGTATAATGGCTTCTTAACATAAAGTTTTACGGATACTTTGGCTGTTAATTAGATAAATGAATGTTCTCAACACGCAGTGTGAATTTTAGCGCGTTGCATTTCTAAAACTACCATTTCTACCATTGTGTGAACTCTTTATGTGGGAAAACCTTTTTCTGCCATCACAGCACTGGCCATTAGATGCTCTGTATTTTGTGTGTTTTTGAGATTGAAAGTAAAAAATGGTGGGAAGCCCTCCTGACCAGTCAACCCTCTCACATTCCCCCCTCTAGCCAACAGGAAGTTGCCCCCTTTTCTTGTCCACACGGGAGCGGAAACATCTGCAGCCTATTTTGAAACTCCGGCACACGACGAATCACACATATACAAATGTCTTGTACACAGAAATACAGAAAGAAAAAAACAATGCAGAGGTAAAAATCAGAAGGAAGTGGCCAAAGTAACTGAGCCTGAGATTTTACTTTTACTTTGATATTTGTGAAAACTTTTCTTAGTTTCAGAAACTAAACTGGAGGATTTGATGGTTTAACTTGGCTTAGAAAACATTTTGGGTTAAGCATTGGGGTTATTAAAAAAGAGATGTTTACAGGCTGCTTTAACTTTTATTATTTTATTTGTTTTTCTATCACCAAGACGTTTCTGTAACCAAGTTTGCCTTTACTAAGGTTCAAAAGCTAAAGTTAATAATGCAGACATTTAGATTCCAAGATCACATGACCTATGCAGGATCCAAGTGTTTTAAACAATATTAAAGGGTTTGCAATTTGTTTTCTGCATGCATTAAAACTACGTTACAGGAACCGAATCAATGCAGTGTGCATAATAGCTCCTTTAGTGCATGTGAATTAAAAGCTTGCTACTGCATATAAGTAAAAAAAGACATGATTATAGTTGTGGGCCGAATTTCTACCACAAAATCGTGTCAGTGTTAAAGCTGATGTGAATATTTAGTGGTGTCTGCATAAAGCCTTTACAGTTATTTAATCTGGAACGTTAGGGTTAAGGATGGCACCTCACAATGATTGCAGGCTTTTAGTAGCATTATCTTGTGCATGTTTAGAAAAGCAGTAAACACCTTTATCTGCAGCTCAATCAGGCGCATGCAAACTGGTTTTAAGCATGTTTTGCTAGCTAGCAGGGTCGGATGTTTTGTCACTTTGGGACATTTCTGAGTTATCTAAACCAGTTTAGGAAATTCCAGAAGCCTTTGAAGGTCCTCTTCAACACAGTATTACAAACAAATTAGATTTACCTGGAAGAGTGGGGTGTGGCCTTGTAGTTGGGCCGGGCTCAGGGGTCCCACTGGACTCAAACCAGACCAGAAATGAATATTGGAGAGCAGAGGACTGGGAGTGAGCAGCAGACCAGATGGAGTCTTAAAGATAAAACAATCAATGAGATGTCTGATAATTCATGTATTAGGAAGAAGGTGACAGTGTGTTTATTGCCAGTTTTTCACAGTGAAGCTGTCAGATCTTAAAGATTGAGTTCCACAGATGGTCTATGAGGCTAACCTAGAACGAGGTCCCTGGTTTTCAAATGTCCAGGGACATTTACTACATGTATCCTATTTCTTTCCAAAAATACCCCCAAAGTGCCATCATTTCTCTAAATCTTTACATGAATGAGTACAGACCTGCAGTCATACACCACTAACTCATTATAAGGTTAAAAAGCAAACAAAAAAGTCTGTACCCAAGAAGTTCCCACATGCTAAATAAGTAGGCTACGCTTTAGCTTACATGTTTATAGTTTCACACACAGAAGCAAAATTATTACTCTGTCTGGTTAAGGCTGAATGCCTGAATGTAGTCACACTGTCCTGTTAGGTCAGCGATTTGCTGCCAGTGGATCAGGAGCATCAGAACATATGGCTTCACTTAGAATCCTCCTTTCTCCCCTCCTCCTCCTCCTCTTTCCGCTCACCTCTCTTCATCCCCTCTCTGTTTGATTTTTCTACATCAAAATTTTCTCCTTCCTCTCCAGTGAACCCGTCTTTGTGTTCCCTACCTAATGCATTTACAGGGGAACTAGTGAATGTTGAGGCAATGAACTTGGGAAGTGTGTTATGGCGTACCTGTGCAGTGAAAAGGGCAGGGGTGAGGGAACCAGACGGCAGTGCTGGGCTATTGAGAGCAATGGAGACAAGGTCGCTTCCTGTCAAAAGGAGAGAGGAGGAAGAGATTTCCAAGCTTTTGGGTTTTCTCCCTTTTAAGGGTGCACAATTGGCCAACCCCCTCCTCTCTGGGGTTATTTTACACTGTAACCTCTCCCTCTCCCTGTGACCAGATGACAGGTTTAGAGGTTGGGCGTTGGACTCTAAATCATCACTGTCTATACTCCGGCTCCCTCTCTTCACACGTATGTGGGTGGGACTTCGTGGCGGTGAGTAAGAGCAGGCCAGACGAGGAGACAGCCTAGACGAGTGGGAGCTCTCGCTTGATGATGGGGGTGGGGTACAAGGGAGAGATGACTGGCCACAGTTTTTTACATATCGGATGACAGAGGAGCTTTCATCATGGCTATCGGATCTAAGCTCTGTTTTGATTGGCCGGTGTTGCTCTAAAGGATGCTGCTGGGAATTGATGGTGAAGGAGGAGTACAGGGCAGAGTGGAGGTACTGGTTTCTCTCAGCTCCATCCTCATCTTCAGCTTCAGGTTCTGATATCAATCCGCCCGTCTCCTCACTGAAGCGGCCTGCCTCCACCACTGCAGGGTCCATTTTCAGAATCTCGGGAAAAGACACAAACTTGTAGACAAACTTTTGCCCAATCACCTTCTTGATGATGTTCTGCAGGAGACAGAAAAAAATATCTTGCTTTAAAACGACTAAAAGCAGTTTTGATGCATAGCGTTTGAAATGTTGCGTACTTTGTCGTAATAGTAGCGCAGCGCTCTGCTCAGCTTGTCATAGTTCATGTTGGTTTTGTTCTTGCGCAGCCCCCACAGCTTTGCCACCTCCTCTGATTTGAGCAGTTTGAACTCGCCGTCATTGGATGTCCAGCAGATGAGGTGCTTGTGGCTTTGGTCGAGCAGCAGCTGGAGCAGGAACTGCCAGAGTGTTATGGAGCTCTCCATGATGGCACAGATTGAGGCAATCTGCAGAGAATGATGAGGACATTGCCTTCGTGAGAACCTGTAAACTTGAATAAGTTTTTTTGAGACTTGCTGCATCTTTTAAAACTGTCTTTTTTGCACATAAAGCATAATACACTAAAAAAATTAGCCCCAGCACCTATTAAGCTTCTAAAATTTCATATGATTTCCTTAAAATTGTACATTTAGTTTTAGATTATTGCATTAAATCAATGGAGATCTATGGAAGCAACATTTTAGCATAAAACCGGGTCTCAGGTAAACTGTTAAGCACTACTGCGGCTACTTTTCAGGCCTCATAGCTAACAGAGACCTAGCTTGCTCTGTTGATGCAGTCCTGTCTCAGTGGCTAAGGCTCCGATCCCATTTTCATTGTTTCCTCACAGAGCATGCCAAACATCTCTACAGCTGCGAGCCAAAACCAGGATTGGTTTGTCCGGTCGTAAATGTGGAACATTTGAACTGTTTCACATCCCTTATCGGGCAACTCAGACTTGCATACAGATAACTCAGAGGCTTATCCCATTTCCACAAAACCTCTGTCCACATGGAAAAACACAGTCAGTGTGAATGCAGGTTTTCTGACAAAGCTGATAGAAGACACAGAAGCAATTTCCTGCTTTTTCATTTAAAATGCAAATTCCCAGCAAATACACATGAAATTATTCTTAAAGGTAAAAAATAAAACATGTTTCTCAAAGCTTTCAGACCAACTGGATGCTCAAACAGGTCTGGACCAAAATGACTTTTGTGTTTGGTTATGTCACTGGAGTGTCATTATTTTTATGTAGCGGTGCACTCCACGATTTTTTCTTGATTCTTCTGTTCCACAGTATAGTTTGTAAGAACCTTAATAAGTGCAACACCAGCAACAATTTAGATAGTTTTTCTATTATATTGTAAACAAAAAAAGGAGCTTAGCACATATTCTGACATCATAATGAGGAGAACGTATCAAAAATTGGTTGTCTCAAGCCAACCTTAGATCCAAGATCAACATTAGAAAACAAGTAAGCAGAGATTTTCAACCTGGTGGGCGTTTTTTAAAAGCTCAGTTTGACTGCACAAAATTTGTATTTAGGGGGAACACGCAGAGTAATCTATGGTGTTCATGTGCACATGCAGATCATAATTGTCTCAAAGCTAATCATAATGGTGCTAATTACTGCATAGCATTTCTCTCCTGCTATGACTACATAAAGAATCTGATGTAAATGTTTAAAACCTGAAGTTAAACTGAAGAACACTTATATGCCTATAAAAGCATTTTCTTTTTAAACAAATAAGAAAAAAACACTTTGTTTAACTTTCTACTTCAAATTCAGGTGCAGTTAACGTGCCCACACATGCAGACCACGTGTTTGCATGTACGGTCTTGTGGTTTCGCTGCTTCCTTGCACAAGTTGTGTACAGATGATATGATCATTTCCTAAAGCAGATATGCAGCTTGACCAAAACTCAATTTAAGATGAATAAAATTAAAGAAATGTGACTGTATATTATGTACATGTGTTTATGTGTAATTGTGAGATGTTTCTACGTATGTCACAGTGAGAAAACCAGATGTTGGATGAGTTTCAGATGTTTCCATGGCAACAAAGCAGGATGTGGTCGGTGACCCCTTTGCCAAGACAAATATGGTCCGATCTAAGTGTTTACCAGAAAACAACTAAGCGAGAGTCTGTTGTCTGTTTTTTGTTTTTTTACACACAATGTTAATTGGATGAAATAAAGAACAAATCTCTGAAGGGGAAAAAGTTGGGCCATAAAAAGAAAACAACAAATAGGGAACAAAAAACTATTATTTTTTATATTTTGCTTAATAATTAATATAGTTCTGATGCTTCCTTGGTGCTGCTAATAATCTGAATGATCCTTTTTATCTTTGGTCCAGAGTTAATTGTTTTTCTGTTTTAAATCCTGAGCGGTCTGACCTAAGAGCACATTTCCAGTGATGCTCCATGCCAGACGCCTCTAAGTTCAAAGGACACAACACCACCCATATCAGGTTAACATCACATTTCCCTTTTGCAGACAAAAGTTTTAGGTGGTATTTGCTAATGTAGCTATCTTTGTAATAAATCATGATGTGTTTGTCTTGTGATGGTTCTTAAATTTGTGTAATCAGAAGGATGAAAACATTGCCTGGGTCTTATTTAGGTTTACTCCCTTACACACTGAAATTCCTTCAGAGTATTTTAATCAGAGAGAATATGCTAATCAGTCATGTTACTTATTTATTCTGAAAATACAGCTTGTATCTCGGTTTCAGTGTCTTTTTCAAAGGAAGTCAACAGGCATAAAAGGGGAAAGTGTGAACAATGAACCATCGTAATAAGCGAGAACACATCTACCCATGGTCTCGCTTCCTATTTCCTGTGTAAATGCTTGTATCTGTATCTGTGTGCATATGTGTGTCTGAGAGAGTGAGGTGATGGAGGAACTGTAGTGATGTTTTGTGTGTCAGGAGGACTTCCTGTCATTCTGCTACAGGGGCGTCATTCCCGGTGAGAGGCTCTCCAGGACTTCCTGTAACTGGGAAACACCAGAAGAACATGTATTTTTTTTCTCTAATGATATGTGGCTGTTCTCACCCAAAAAGATTAATTTTCTTTTAAGAAAAACACACACAGATATGTAGTAGCTACATGGTTAGGAAACATCTGTGCTCTGATATTAGTCTGTTGGATCTCTGAAAATAAAAAGAAAGAGAAAACAAACAAACACAAACAGCACCAGGAAATGTCTGTCTTTATATTACTGGAATAGTACAACCAGAAGTGATTCTGATTCTTGAAGATATCAGCTTTGTGTCAAGTAGACACGCTTCAACTCGGAAATGAACCAAACCAAAAGCCACATGTGACTCCATTTCCTGTGGGCTGCTTACCTCTTATTTTTGGAAATATGTGTAGAGGGAGCAGGGTTCTGCTGGAACTCAAATGGTTCTTTGTTTTTGCACCAGTGAGTCATTTTCAAGATGTTGTCTGCTGCCAGCTTCAATCCGGAAGCACATGGCAATTAGTCTGCTAAGTCCAGACAAACCAGAAGGTTTACTGGTATTTTTTAAAGGAACCATGGTTGATTATTTTTTCTGAATGTTCATCATTTTTTCTTATTAAAAAACTTTAAAATAAACTAATTGTTTATCTTCTTTTTCTTTAAATGGAACCCCATGAGAGAACAACTGCTTGCTCCAAAGCTTTACGCGTAGCCCTAATGCCTTTTACGCACAGATTTGATTCATTTTACGCACAAATGTATTCGTTTAAAGCGCGCCTATTGGTACGTTTTCAACCCGACACTGAAATGAGTTTTCATGAAGTTTCAGGAAGTACAATAGAGGTTTATTGCAGATCCGCATAGTTTCTCCGCTGTCCATAAATGCGCAGATACTAGACTAACTTCAGAAAGTTGGAGACAGAAGGAAACATGGCACCTACCCAGATGTGGACGCCCGCTGCTCCTCTGTCTGTTTGGCCGCTTTAGGTGTGTACGTTTTGTTTCTTAAATTAGTGTGTGTGCGCGCTGTGCAGAGGCTCCATGCTTTCTGCTGCTGGTCCGTCTGAAAGCGGATCCGCAGCTTTTCTCTCTCCTGCCTCAGAGCAGGAAGTCGGGACGCACAGACGGAGAACGGGCGCACTTCCTCTGGCGCAGTATTCCAGTCTGTGTAAACACACACATATACACACACC
>JBAMIG010000025.1:7152357-7182239 GCA_037177335.1 Kiunga ballochi
ACACACACACACACACACACACACACACACACACACACACACACACACACACACACACACACACACACACACACTGAGTGAAGTTAGGACCTTCCGGGACCTTCCGGGATCTTGAAAATGTTGCCCAAATCTTTAATGTAACTAAAGAAAAACGCAACAAGGAATTTTCCTAGCAGCTAGTAGCTATAGCGTCAAAAATAACGTTAGACGCATAAAATTGAATAACCTACGTAAAGTGATCGAAGAATATCAATATTTAAATAATTATTTAATTTACGCTTCAGTTAATTAAAATATACAATACGTGTTTGAACTGAAGAATCAGCATGAAAAATAGAGCTGATTAATGTAGACCAATCACAGGTAGGCTACCTGGACGGAAGTCAACCTTAAAAGATTGTGATAATAAATTCAATGGTCACATAAATTCCCCGCATCTTCCAGTACAGCAATCAAGACAAGATCAATACCTAAAAAATACCAATACCAAATAACAAAAGAGTATTTTTCTCCACAAACGACGATTTAAAATTAGCTAGATAAAATCAAATGAATGAACATTGACTAAAAGTTAAATAACTTTTCAATAGGTCAAATAAATAAAACACGTACATGATTTCAAAACATTTTCTTCAAAGTATGTTGCTGCTTCTGTCAAACATGTTAGGTGTTTCTTTTATAAGTTTGAAACTTCTAATATATGAAAAACGTATCAAAGTGAGATGTCTTGCTTTAGCCATAGCTTTGGTTGAATTTGACCCTGATCTAATTTGGCTCCGCCCACATCTTCGAAACGTCAACAGCGCCAAAGTACAGGCTCCTGAACAGAAAAATGAACGCCAGTTTCGAGGAGCCACAGTGGAGGAAAATTCATTCCGTTACGGGAGTGGTGCCACGCTCCAGGCACGGACACCGTGCAACTGCAATCCGAGAACTAATTATTGTATTTGGTGGTGGAAATGAGGGGATAGCGGAAGACCTTCACGTTTACAACACTGGTACGCTAACATTAGCTGGTTGCTAACTAGTAAGTTAGCGGCTAATGTTTTTAGCATGCTTTTGGGCAAAGTGAGCATAGAGACAGACGACCCCTCTGAAAAAGACCACCCTTCGGTGTTTGGGGAAAAATCTATGCATCGTAGTTTAAAATTTAATTACTGTTCTTTTTTATTGCTTAGATTACAAGATATGCTCTTTCCTAAGTGAGATAGTGTTGCCATAGCTGGTTAGCTTTAGCTGGGCTATCACTAGTACAGGTACATAAACAAAAGTTAGGGGGGGAAGGTTATATATTCGTGTATTCCCTGCACTTTTATTTGTTTTACTAGGCGACGACCCTAAACTGCAAAAAAAAAAAAAAGATTGTTATTATCTTATCAAGCGTTTTAAATATCTTGTACCTATTATCCATAGAGCACATTCTCTTTCAGTCACTGGGATGGAGACTGCTTGTATTTCTGCAGGATTGCGGAGATCAAGAATTGCATTTTTGTCTATTGTGACATTTCTACCAAGGGTGATATGTTAAAACTACAGAACCCTTCACTTGGTAAAACTCCGTTTTCCAGATCTCGCGAGAGAAACGAGCAAACGGGAATAAGCTTGATGTTTTGTCAAGGGTAAACTCTGAGGACTGATTCCTCTGGTGTTTATGTAATGATATAGCTAACATATTCCATTTATTCAGTTTCCAAGCAGTGGTTTCTGCCTGCTGTAAGAGGTGACATCCCACCTGGCTGTGCTGCCCATGGCTTTGTCTGTGAAGGCACACGAGTATTAGTGTTTGGTGGTATGGTTGAGTATGGGAAATACACCAACAGCCTTTATGAACTTCAGGTAAAGCATGTTTTCACTACTCGAGACTCTTACAGTGATACTGCTGCTGTTGTATTAAAGCACTTTTAAAAAAAGGTTTTGCCTTGTTTCTTAGGCCAGCCGCTGGCTGTGGAAGAAGCTAAAGCCAAGAGCACCCAGAAACGGTTTGCCTCCATGTCCTCGGATTGGACACAGTTTTACTCTTGTGGGTAATAAGTGTTACCTGTTTGGAGGGCTGGCCAATGACAGCGAGGACCCCAATGGCAATGTGCCAAGGTACCGTGCAGATGCTGCAGCTCTAATGTTTTATCTGACTTGACTTGGATGAAACTAATGACACTTGAACTCATTTTTTGGGTTAACTTTCCTGCACAATTTTTCAAAATTGCATCAAACAATCACCAAAATAAAAGCAGAATTTCTTGTTTTTGCTTTCTTTTTTATTATGATTTCTGCTTTAATGATTTTTCTCTTTTTGGCAATTTTAGGTACCTGGATGACTTTTATGAATTGGAGTTGCAGGCAGTGTCAGGGGTTAGAGGCTGGAACATCCCTGAGATAAAGGGTCATTGTCCCTCTGCGCGAGAGTCTCACACCTGTGTTGGCTACACTGGCCTCGGTTCCCCAAAGCTTTACATCTTTGGAGGGATGCAAGGGTGCCGGTTAAATGACATCTGGCAGCTTGATCTTGGTGGTTTTTTTTTAAGGTTTTATTGAGTGTTTGTGGACTTCAGGAAAACAAAAATCCAATCGTTGTGTTATTTAATTTTTTCCACCTTTCCAGATTTGATGGTTTGGTCAAAACCTGAAACAAGAGGTCCCGCTCCACTTCCTAGAAGTCTTCACTCTGCTAATATGATGGGGAATAAGTAAGTATTCTTTTTCTTTAAATGGCAACAAAGTTTTTTTTATTCATAAAACGTGTATTTCTATCAATGAAATCATCAGTTGAGCTGTCGTTGTTCTCACTGTGTACAGAATGTATGTTTTTGGTGGATGGGTCCCTCTTCCAGAGTCAGAAAAAGACATTTCTTCAGAAACTGAATGGATCTGTACAAACTCATTAAGTACACTTAATCTAGGTGAGTACTCCTGATGTCAAAATTGAAATGAAGGAGTTTTAAAGGCCAGTAAGGGAACGTTTGTCTGGTTTTTATTGTCACAGACACCATGTGCTGGCAAAGCCTTGACCCAGAGCAGCAGGATGATGGTGAGTCTCAGCTTCAGAACCAGGGATTGCAGAGCCAAGGGCCTCACAGTGATGACCCATATGCCTGCAGGCCCAGAGCCAGGGCCGGCCATTGCGCCACCGCCATCGGCTCCAGGCTTTACATCTGGAGTGGCCGCGATGGGTATCGCAAGAGCTGGAATTACCAGGTGTGCTGCAAAGACCTCTGGTACCTGGAGACAGGTGAGGACAGTTGGATCAGTGGTGCAAATCAAATGTAGGTTTAAATATAAACAACCTTTCCTTTGCTTCAGATCTACCAGCTACCCCAGAGGCAGTGATGCTAATTAAATCTACTGTAAGCATGCTGCACGTTGCATGGCGCCCCCTGGCTGCTGCAGACTGCTACATCCTTCAGATCCAGCCTGTGTGTGCTCCCAGTCAGAATCCACCTGCCAAACCAGTTGAGCCAACTGGAACAGATGAGCAGATCGGAAAAATTAAACATCCTGCAGGTAAGAAGACTGCAAACCTGAAGTTAAATCATCACACTGTTTTAATATTAAAATGAAGTTAAGCCATTTGTTGTCATCATTTATTGCAGTAGCGTTTAAATAGAGCACATGCAGTAAAGTAAATTTAGCTGTAAATATTCTGTTTCAGCCATTCAGTCTGTCCAGCCTCAAAATGAGAAAACAACGGGTCAAGAGGAGAAATCATCAGCTCAGGTTGGTGTCATACACCTAACCTTTTGTTGTTTCTCCTGTTTGTTTACATCACTGATGACTATCTCAGATGTTTGATCATTAGTTTCCATAGTGAGGTCAGTGATCAGGAAACTACAGAAGAAGGGTGTTACACATTATTAAGCAGCTAATGATCCATCCCAGCCTGCAAAAAGTAGCACTGAATCTTTAGCTGTTACCGGTATAAAGGGAGACAACCTTTGGTTTAGCCACTGTCATTCTCTGAGCCAAACACCTGGGGAGGAAAAGGAAGATCGGTGAGGACAATTCCAGTGTCCACAAATGAGAACCAGCAAGAAACTATCCATAAATTTACAATTCAATGAATGAGAAGGTTGTTAAGAGGATTTTGCAGAACTCTGTGCACAACATGGAGCCATGTTTCTCTCTCAGTATGCTGAATGCTCTGAGTGGTCTCATTTCACCTCAGGGGACCCTCACAAGCACAGCTAATGGTTTTTTTTTCATCCAAAACAAACAAACTTCCTAAATGCCGAAAAAAAAACTGCATGTTACAGATATAAGAATGCAGAATGTGTAATCACAATGTGCCACTAATAGCGTTTACTCTGTAGATGTCATGGAGAAATAAAGATGAGATGATATTAATGTATAATATCTCTTGTTCTTACATTTCTGTCTTGATTTTTCAGGTTAAATCAGAGCAGCGGGATAATTCAGCTGAGGGTTCAAATGGTTTTGAAGAAAGTCAGGCAAATGGAGAAAGTGCTCTGAGAAAAGTTTCTGACAGCGACTCCAAACGCTGCTGTGAGTTTTGTCAAATGTGCTTTAGGTTTTGTTTTGTGATCCTCTGACACGTCTTACTTTCTCTGTGTTTGTTGTAGCTGTTGGACAGGAGCCTTCGGCAGCAGAAAGCAGCAGCTCATCAGGTACTAACAAAGCTCAGTAAGTTTTCTGAATGAAACCAGACTTCACATATGAATTTATACAGGTGTTTTATTTTTAACAGGCAAACAGTCTGCTTCTGCTGAAAAGGCCGAGTTGTACTCTCACCCAGATCAGGTCAGGTCGCTCTCTGAATAGGAAATAATAGCCTGTTAATTTGACTGACTTGGAAATAAAAGTGTAACCTTTTACCGTCAGGTTCAGGAGACTTCTGATGAATCGGTGTGGTTTGATGTTGGTGTGTTCAAAACACTCTTCTGTGAGGTCTTCCACTTTTTTCTACCTGCTGAAAGTGACCAGGTTATGTCCATCATCGGGGGGAGACTCCCAAACAACAAAGAGGTAACAACAATGGAGACAGCAGTTCCCTTTGGAAGCTGATGTTCGACGGTGCCAGCTGTGCTTTCATCTTTTCCTCAGAAGAAACTGCCTGGGCCTAAGGACTACCATGGCCGGGAGAAGCAGGAGCTGACTCCAGGTCAGACTTACAGGTTCAGAGTTGCAGGGATCAACTGCTTTGGGCAGGGAGATTTTAGCCCAGTCAGCGAGTTCAAGACATGCCAACCGGGCTTTCCTGGAGCGCCCTCTGCTGTCAAGATAACCAAGGTGATGCACGGTTTCAGGGACAAATGCAGTATTGATTCAGAAAGTTGGCACATTGTGGGAGAGTTTCAGATTTCTGATTCACGTGACTTTTTAAAAATTTTTTACTAAAAGGCCAGTGATTCGGTCCAAATCAACTGGGAAGCTCCGACATCCCCATCAGGTCGGATCCTGGAGTATTCTATGTATCTGGCGGTAAGAAAGAGCCGCTCCTCCAGCTTGGAACGGCCAGGTCAGATGGCTTTCATCCGGATATATCGCGGCACAAAGACATCCTGCTCTGTTAGCTCCGCCCACCTGGACAACGCCCACATAGACAGCTCCGCATCCAACCGGCCAGCCGTCGTCTTCCGCATCGCTGCAAAGAACGAGCAAGGCTACGGCCCAGCAACGCAGATTCGCTGGATTCAAGGTGGAAGAGCTTGTTTTCTCCTCGTCCTTTAAGGCGGACAGATCATTTTGATTTATTTCTTTATTTTTAATCTTCACAGATCCAATAAAATTGCGAGCATCTGCCTCCAGAGCAGGCAGTGGTGCTGAAGCAGACCAGGATGCTGCAGACAGGTAACCACAGAGCCAGCTAGTCTTTACAGATAAATTTACTTTCTAACATAAATGATCCGTCATGAACTCTGCTGTCATTTGTCTTTCAGCTCCAGCTGAGGTGGTTCGGATCACATCGGTAAAGAAAATTGTTCACTCAGGAAGTTGGAACTGTACGCTCAAAAGATGTAGATTTCCGAAACAGTTTTCTTAATTTATTTTTTTGTATTTTATTATTAATCTGTAAAGAGTCACATGTTCACAGGATGCATTTATAATGTGGCTGTTTTATCTCACAAATGTCTTGTTGGATAATATGTCAAATGAAGGAGGGATGCTGATCCTTTTAGTTTTTATCACAGACTGATTTTAAATGGTTGAAGATGCCGTAGTGCTTAATTCAGCAACCACTAATGCTGCACAACTGCAACACAGGCGGGAAGAAATACCCCGGGGTGGATTGTAAAAAGACATTTTTTTCCACATAGTCCTTTTTTTAAAAGTGCTAATATGAAATGTGTATCTACTTGATAGATAAGGTAATGTTTCTACTGATATATGATCCTGGTTTGGGAGAAGACCTTTTATATTTGTTTTGTCATTGTACACAGCTGCATGGTACTTAAAACATCTATACTTTTGGTTTGTCTGTTGCTTTTTTTCAGTTTTCAGAAAATTCTGCAAACTTGGAAGATTTATTTTTACTGGGAGTTGTGTGTAAATTATTGCTAGATGTGGTTATCTACAACAATATAAATCTAAAAGCAGCTCACGCGATGTGATGCACCAAGACAAGTCACGCAGATTATCATTAGCTGGTGGCAGCATCATGAATAGGATGTCTCTGGAGTGAGAAAAGGACCCTTTTTGTCTGTGTTTTCACCTTACCATTGAAGTTTTATCATCCAGCTCTTTGCTGGATTTAAATATTACATTTGATTTTATCAGCACAGCACATTGCAAATAGTTTTCTGAAAAGGGGGGAAATTTGATAGTTTTGGTTAAACTTGTGGTGTTACTCCATTTTTCTAAACAGCTGCCTCACTGCCAGTTTCACCACTTTATCCCTGCTTTGGCTGTTGCACGTTTTACGCCCCGATATCAGTAAAAGATAGGGATAGCCCAGGTTGAAAAGAAATCACGGTATTGACAGTTCTAGTAATTACCCTATGTCCAACATGTACATTAGAGCGATACAATAAAATCACCATGTTACATTTCTTACCAAATATGTAAAAAAAATAAATATACCAATTAAAATTTAAGCAGAAAGGCAATGCTACTGTGGTTGTATTTAGGACTGCAGTGCAGACAGATAATCTTTTTCTTCATTCACCATTAAAAATGCCATCAATCCAGTTTTCCACTTTTATTTGTTCTCAGAATTTTTCATCTTCTCCTTGTTACCCGACATCTAAGCTAAGCTTAGTCTATATCTGAGAGTTTAATTTGCTCAGAGATTATATATTACACTTTGTTTGTTTTGGTCAAACTGCAGAATGAGCTTTAAAAAGGTTTACAATCCCTGTGGGAAAAACGCCACTGAAGCTACAGCTTTGGTGGAGGTGTATAACTTTCTAACTGAAAACAATATTTAATGTGTCTGGTTTTAGCACTGCTTGTATTTTAATTGTGTAAAAGCCACAGGTGATATTCCGTTTGCTGGATATGTAATTGATGTGAATCTCTTTATTGTGAAATATGGTGGTGAACCAGTAGAGCAATGTGACTTGTTTTTTTTCAAAGCAGACACCCAAGAGTGCTGAAATTGACATTGAAATCAATATTTCTGAATATTTTGAGATGTTGATGCTTAAATAATTGTCAAAGTTTTAACGGAGATGGGGCACCATGTGCAAGCACAACATTGGGATTTTTTAATGATTGGTTGATCTACACGAATAAGTTTCACATTTATGTGCTTATATTTTAAGACTGGAGTCATACCAGTGATGCATTTATTTAAAAAAATCACCATGTAGTAAAGGGAAATATTGCATTTTAAAACGCTACATTATAAAAAGGTTGTTTTAAACGGGATAACTAACGTCTTAACCATGTTTACCCATAATTCCACTGTCTTGTTTATATGGTAGCTAGCCTATGCTAGCTAGCAAATTGAAAGGAGAAAAGAGGGGGGTTCCAGTAAAGGTACGTAGTTTTATTCATCTAATTCCTTGAATTTGTAATTATAACTAACAAGCATTGTAACTTTGTGGTATGTTGCTAAAACGTAGGCATCAGTTTGTCCATGGCATTAGCTAAGCTAATTAGCTAAATTAAAAGTTAGCTTCTTGGTACATATTTAGTTTCCTGCAAAGATTTGGGATTTGTGTGTGACAATAAAACATCACATTCCGTTTTAATCACAAATGTTAAAACTTAGCGATTGTCTTATAAAGTAAATGGCTAAAGAATGAGTGCCCTGTAACTGACACTACTTTTGCTAATTGAGTAGTTAGCATAGCATGCGGCTAGGACATGGGCGCGCGACATTTAAAAACAATCAAGGACAGCTCGCAACGTTTCACTTTAAAGCGTTTTAGATTTACCCGTTCTAGTTTACATGAAGTGATTAGAAAGTGTTGACTTTATCACTCAAGGCAACTGTGATGGTGAGAATATATCAGTACTATAAATTTGGGTCTCGGTTTGGTTAAAGTATCGTTTTTGAATGAGTAAACCTCTTTCAAAGTTCGCTCGGTTAATATTTAAAGTTTATTATTCTGTTATTATGTGACCCTACACAGCAAATACCTCCTTTTTCAGTAGATGCAATCACAAATCCTGTGTACATAACTGAGCCATCTCTCAGGGAGAGGAGCTTTAATCACTTGAGACTGATTTCGAGCATTTCCTTACCAGCTAAGAGGTTGTGATGATAACAAGTGGCTTGGGGACTCATCAGAGCAGCCATGGTTACGAACTGAAAACAAAACTAGGTCGATTTCTTTTGCTCTCCCAAAGAAGTTACCTACATATCAGGAGAGGAATGTCAGATTATTTTTGTCCCTCCATCTTCAGAAACATAGAGCTTACTGTGATTTTTGTAATCATCCTTTGATTGCAGAGACAGCATCATTTTTATCTGGATTACCCAGCTTTCTTTTGTTCCCCTCTTTCCATCTGCTCTTCTGTAGGTGAAATGGCATCATCCGCTCTCCCAAACCTGGAACCTGGAATAGGGAAGTCTGCAGCAATGCTGGGATTGTCTGCTGGACTTGAAGGAGCAGAGATGGAGCTTCAGAAGATGCTCATTGATGAGAGGATCAAATGTGAAAAACACAGAACCAACTACCAGACATTAAAGGCTGAACACACCAGGTACAAAAAAAAGAGACTGAATAAGTATGCTTTTGTAGTGTTGGGTTGTGTTCTCTTAGTTGTGATATTTTTTTTATTTTGTGTCTGCAGCTTGCAGGATGAGTTCACGCGGGCACAGGGTGAACTGAGGCGTCTGTTGAGCGACAAACAATGTCAGCAGGAAAAAATGCAGTTGTTGCTGGCGGAGTTGCGAGGAGAATTGCTGGAAAAAACTAGGGAGCTGGAGGAGCTACGGCTGCAGGTACACTCCTTAATCTCCTTCATTTATTTGACAATTTACCCAATTAGCCAATGGTTGTTGCCTACTTTTTCATAAATCTGGTAAAGTAGACATATTTACTTCTTGCATTGCTTTTTAAAATGAATTTTCTGCCTTTTGTTTTGGTACTATGTGTCCAGGTGATGACCCCTCAGCGGCTGGAACTACTCAGAGCTCAGGTGCAGCAAGAGATGGAGGCTCCAGTGAGAGAGAGGTTCCACAAGCTAGAAGAGGTTAAGCAGCCAATATTATTTTTTAAATAAGTCAATCTTTACATTTTTAACTCAAAATGTATTATTATAACATAAGATTATAATATTACTTGATATAAACATGTGAAATTATAAAATTAGAGTCTAAAGCTTAGTGTTGAACTGGAAACACAGTATTCACGTCTGTTTTCAGTGCTGCTTTCATGTATGTAACTTACAAACACGTAATGTATTAATAACTCTGTTGCTGTTTTATCCATGTTACAGTCAGATAAAGATGATGATCAAATTTAGCTTAAGTATATTTGTAGCTTATTTTTAAAGCAAACCTCAGTTGAGCAAAAGTGTTTCGTAATAACAACTGCCACCACAGGTACAAATAAAAATAACAAGCAAAGGTAAATTATTCAAGTTCAGAATTCAAGGGAAATAAAACGTGTAACTCTGCTGTGATAAGAAATTTAATGGTGGAAAAAAACACTGGTAAGCATCAAACAATGGAGCCAAATCCTCCTGTACAATCTGCTTTCATGCCCACCAAATATGTTTTTAAGAAAATTCCTGAGCTACAGTGTGTGTGAGCAGCTGTGTGTGTTAAATCTTAAGCTTCAGTCGAGACAATCAATTGTGGCTTCAGTTTCTTTGCTTGATTGCTCATCTTTCACTGATTGTGTGACGTGATTTTTGTGTAGGAGACAGAGAAGTACAGGTCTGAGTACAACAAGCTGCGCTACGAGTACACCTTCATCAAATCTCAGTTTGAGCACCAGAGAGAAGAGCATACTCGTATCCTGGAAGAGAGGAGAGTCCGCTACGAGGCAGAGGTGTGTGTGTGTGTGGTTGTGTGTTCACATCTTAACAAGTCGAATGTTTCTTAAAGTTGTGACGCTCTCCTGTCAGCTATCTCGTCTGGAGAAGGACAGAGAAGACTTGGTGGCTTATTATAACAATTCGGACACGCTGCGTGATGAGAAGCGGGTGGAGACGCTGCTGAGGGAGAAGGCTCAGCTCCACCTGCGGCTGAAAGGCCTGGAGGCAGAGGTGGCTGAACTCCGAGCCCAGAAAGACAACTCGGGCCAGCAGGCGGAGAACGTCCAGCGCATCCAGATCAGACAGCTCACCGAGTCTCAGGCTGCAGTGAAGTCACTGGAGGTGAGACACCTGCAGTCCTGTTGTCATGGTTACCCATGATCAAACCTTTTTTTCAATAACGTTTAATGTTTGATAGATCTGATTGGATGTTTCCGTAACAGGCAGAGCGCCAGTCGTTGCGTCTTCAACTTGAGCGGATGGAGAGCGAGCTTCAGCTGAGCCACGAGCAGAACGGTCAGCTCACCGGACGGCTTCACAAAGCTGAGAGAGAAGTCAACTCCCTTACCAGTCAGGTACCACTCACCTTACTGGATCCAGGTTTAACCTCAGACTGGATGCAAAGATCGGAGAGAATGAATCCTCCCTGCTGAAAAGGATGGACATTTATATTTTAATTATGGCGTACAGGATCGGCCCACTGCTGACACTGCTGAACGTTTGGTGCTGTTTGTAATCACACTCTCCCACGTTACATATGGAAGTGAATTTAATTAGCTTAACATTTTCTTTAATTGGTTCCAGATTGACAGCCTGAGGCATTCTCATAAACTTGAGCTGGCCAGCGTCAAGCTGGAATGTTCTCGCTCTAAAGGGGAGGCGGAGAGGGAGAGGGTCACACTGCAGGGGCAGATTGATGGTATGAATCCCTCTTTCTCAGATATGCACACACACACACACACACCTTTAGCATTCATCTCCTGCTCGTCTCATTATTTGAGTTAATTGAAGGATTCTTGTGTTACTCATAAATGTTTCTATCAAATTAAAGTTTTTCTGCTTGAAAGGTCTAAAATTTAAACCTTATGCAAGAATTTGCTATCTCACAAACTCAGGAGATAAAACGCAAGGTTCTCCCCGATGAGGTGGCAAATGTGGCTGGAGAGAAGGAATTCCGGGCTTCCCTCTTTATGCTGCTGCCCCTGCTAACCGGCTCTGGATAAGTGGGAGAAAATAAATGAAAACATACAAGAAATCAGCATTACTTTATGTTTCGTGTCAACATTGCCTGTTTTCTAGTGGTATTTACCATCATTTTTCCTATTTTAAAGATACATTTTTAATCTTGTCCCTTGCACTTGAAAATGAGTCACACGAACCCGACATCCCTCCTGAATACTCGGATTAGTAAAGTGGTCCACTTAACGGTTTAGGTTGTACCTTGTCTGACCTGCAACCACATCAACTAACCGATAAATATTCTAATCAGTTCATTCAGTTTCCTTACCGCTTCCTTCAGTTTAGGGTTGTGGGGAAGCTGGAGCCTTAAATTGCCACTCCATCACAGGGCCACTTATAAATATTAAACATTGTAAACAAAGGCATCAAACGTCAGGATGAACCTGTGTTGTTTACATGTAACGGACATCTTTGTGCAGAACCTGCTATTTATATAAAAACATGGAGGTTGACGTACTGAATGTGCAAAGACCTCTTAACAGATCAGGTGTCCTCACTGCTTTGTGTTTCAGTTCTGCAGGCAGATGTGGAAGTCCTCAAGGCGGCTCTGGAAAGACACAAAGAAGTTCTAGTGGAAAAAGAGAGGGAGATGGTCAGGAGGGTGCAAGCGGCCAGGGAGGAGGAGTTCCGCAAAATAGCGACCCTGCACGAGGAAAAGTGAGAATCTAGTTTCTTTTTGTTCGTTAGGAGATATAACTATATGTTAAATGTCTGTACAGCTGTTTTCCAGCACTCTGTCCTGATGAATAACACTTTTAGATAATCTCTTAACTCTTTTTGATGCTACATGTCAGGTTGGAGCTGGAGAACCGCCTGGCAGCACTTGAGCAACAGAGGGCGATGCAGGATGCCTCAGGTCATGTTCTGCAGGAGGAATGGGAGGAGCGTCTACGTAGCGCTCAGCAAGGCGAAGAGTCAGCCCGCAGAGAAATGCAGAACCTGAGGTTAGCTTTATAAACACCCCCTGGCTGCAGAATCACTGTAAAAGAGATTAAACTGATTTGGAAGTCATCAAAGTGAAGGTTGCGAAAGGATGCACAGCTGCTGTTTTCCTCTGTTAAAGTGTAAAAAGACTCTTATGGTGTGGTTTTATCATTGTTTCACCATATCTGTTCCCACTTTGGGGTTCATTTTACCAGCATAAACCTTTGCATCATTATATCTATAATATGAAGGGTTGTTTGCAAGTACCTGTTTATTCATTTCAGATGAAGTTAATATAAGGTAATCTATCCTGCTGTATATTTTCTATTTCTTAGAACTAAAGTACAGCAGCAGAGCTCACAGCTGGAGGAAATTGAGAGACAGAAAGCAGAGATTGCTGACCTACAGCAGGTAAGTCCAATCATATGAGTGTTTTTTTGTTCCTTTTTATAGGGGATGTTTTTTGCCAATAATGTGTATATCGTTTGTTTGACACTGCAGCACAACCAAGAGCTTGGTGTCCAGCTGGGGGCGCTGTCACACTCTGAAAGTGACCTGATGGAGTCAAACCAGAGACTGAAAGAATCACTGGACAGAGTCCGGGAGGAGCTAAGGACAGCCCGGGCCCAAGCTGAGAGAAGCCAGCACGAGGCAGAGAGGTTCAGTCCAACAAATTATAAGCTCTAGTTTCTATCCCTGCTTTGTCTGAAATTATTTATTTTTTCTCCTTCAGGTTGGTGGAGGACCGTCGGGTGGAGTGGTTGGAGGAGAAACACAAACTGCAGGAGCGAGAAGCTGAGCTGCAGCAGAAATACTCTCAGGTCAAGGAGAAACTGCAGAGAGCAGCAGTGGCTCAGAAGAAGGTATGGCTCCTGCATTTGTTTGTGCTGCATGCCTTCTACTGAATATTACCTACACATTAATTTTCATTAATGTTTTTGAACAGATAAATAAAAAGTTCATGTGTTTGTGGAAGCTGCAGTTGATGTTTATGTTGTGTAGAGGAAAAGTCAGTCAGAACACAGAGAGAAGAGATTGCAGGATAAGATCCAGCTGCTGGAGGCCAAAATTGAGGAGCTGGAACTGGAAGCTGCTGCAGCTAAAAAGTAAATGTCACCTTTATTCGCTTGCAATAAACGAATGACCTCGCTCTTTTTCTCTTCTGACTAAACTTCTTTTCTTGTGCAGACGATCAGCCTTCTCAGATGAGCAAGCTCAACTCCACCGGCGCCTGAAGGAGCTGCAGCGACGACACAATGAGTTTCGGAGACTTCTCCTGGGAGGCCACGGTCTTTTCAGTGGAGGCCCTGCACTCCTGACCTCCACGCCTACTCCATTTCCCCTTATTGGGTCTGAGGGACCTTTAATTAATGACCCGGTAAGCATCACTGTATGGTTGTAGCAAAATGCAGAACTGGAAAAAAAAAATCCTCAGAGAATCACAGATGGAAAGTCTTAGGTCATTTTGTTTGCAGCAGCAGATCTCTAAAAAGTAGAAACAAGATGATCTTTATTATTGTGTAGCTGCCCCTGTTCTTTAGCAGTTCTCTGTTAACATCTGGGATGTGAGGAGATTGTCCAAAAGCTTTTTATTGGTGGAAGCTTCTGCTTGCATGCAGGGCAATTAAGCATCAGGACTCTTCTGTGAAGCTATGCTGTTAAAATAGATGCAGGAATAAAGTTTTCAACATTGTTGTATGTTGGGAATAAAATTTGGGTTGATTTTAAAATGTAGTCCAAGACTATTAAGCTATAAGCTAAAAGTGAGTGTGGGGGTGGATAATTGATGTCTATCAAACTGAGGTGCCTTTAACTAAGAGCTAACTAAGCTAACAGGAGCTAACTAGATGTATGCTGGCTACAGCATAGCATGCTGTAAGCCGGCTGAAACCGCCTTTGTGTTTAACGCTGCTGTTGGTTGTTGGATACCTGTCAATCAAAAGGACACATCCTTAATTATTCCAAATTTCAAAGTTAATTAATGTCTAAACAGATTAGCTATTTAAAAAAAGAAGCCGCCCTTTACAGTTGTCATGAAAGTAAACAACCTATTAAACAAAAAAAGAAAACTTTCTGCCAGGCTGTAAACATGTTTATTTCTGCTGTGAAGTTGATCCTTTTAACATGGAAGTCAATGGGGATTGGCTCTGTTTTGGGGCTCCTAGTGGATGAGGGGAGAACTGCAACTTTGGGAACTTCTGCATAGGAGTGACTTTATTCCAACTGTGGTTGCCACTTGGTTGTATGACAGTTATTGCTGAGAGGCAGAGCAGCTTCACCGCAGTAAAATCATGTGTGAATCACAGGAAGCAAAACAAAAGCAGGCCTGTATTTAGCATCAGCACTGAAAAAACAAAAGCTAAATAAGTGTCTAAACATTTCCTGACTTCTTAACAACATTTCTGTGCTGCAGGAGGGTGAATTCTCTCTACTGCGCCGAAGGCTGGAGAATCTAGAAAGTGCTCAGCAGCAGCAGCTGGAAGAACTGGGCTCTCTGGTGCAAAAGGATCGGGACGCAACTTCCCATCCAGACCTCTGAGCCCTGCAACACATCTCAGAGATGTTTTTATGAAAATAAAAACATCCATCGGTACACCATTATTAAGATGGAGCATGGGGACTGATATATTGTTTGTGTATATATTTATATTTACTTCTTTAGTTTCCAAAATGTTGTGATGCAACAAAAAAAATCATGCTGTTCTCAGGGTTCAGTTTTCTGTCGAGACACTTGTTTACATTTGTTATTAAGCCATTGAAGAAAGGTGCCGTTTTTACACTAAAGACTGTAAATTACACACTGATTATGGAGACTGTCAGTGTGATTTTTCACTTGAATTATAATGAAACATAAAAGATCAGGCATCTGTGTTTCTGGTTTTGTGTCTTGGATCATAAATGTTTTGTTTTTCTGTAGACTTGCAGCTTGGAAGGGAAAGTCCATTAGAGTCTAACCCGTTTTATGATAATGTCCATTTACTATGTCAGAGAAAGCTGTCTCATTTTAAACAATACCCCCGTGGCAGAAACTTCCCCCTTTGCTGCATTATCTCAGAGAAAATTCTTTCATAAAATATTTATTTTACCAAAAGGATTTATAAACAGTGAAGCCAGCTTCATGTTAGAAGCAAAGCATGACTTTTCATTGTGCCTTTCCCCCCTGACCGCTGGGGAACAGGGCTCTGACTGGGGCGTCCCTCTGCCACCTCTCAGGTGCAGACAGAGATGGTTCCGGGATAAAATGGTCCAGGGTCTGTGCTGGGGGCTGACTGCCGGTTGCTGGGTCCTCCTTGACAGCCTCTGAGCGTTGTGATGGTGGGGCTGCATGATCACTCTTTTGCGAGTACTTTATACATGTTTTCTGTATGTTGATACAGTCATGTTAGTTATGTTTAAGTACTAACAACCATCTTCAGTTCTGTGTGAAAATTTTATATATTACTGAAATATAAATTGAAATATATATATATATATATATATATATATATATATTTTTTTTTTATTAAATGCTGGACAAGTAAAAAAAACAAAAAACAGGATTTGACAATTCCTCTCATCAGTCCTTTGGTGTTTAGTGATCTCTGTCAAAGTGCATGAGTTTAGGCGACACATGACTCATCAGTTCCAGGAGCAGCTTTTCAGTCCTTCAAATGATTCCCTAACATGTTGCAGTTGCTCTTTCAGTTCAACCGGGGCGCCATTTTGGTCCAGCTTCTCCTTAATCTGCAGAAAATAAAGCCATTTTTTAGGTTAAATTTGGAAAAAATTAACCAAAACTAGGAATATTTTCTGTATTCAAGTTAATCGAGTCAAACTGAACTCGTGAATGCATAACTTTTTAACAGCACTGGGTTTCAATCACAACCCAAATGAAAGGAAGGAGGCCGGCACAATCTCTCATCACTCATTTTTAGTGTTGCATCTGACTACCGTTTTGACAAAGGATCTCAGATGAATGAATAAAATGGTGGTGTGTTAAGGGAAGGATGCAAAGGGTCAGAGGTCAGAAACCACTGCGCACTTCTAACATGTTAAACTCTTTATTCTATGCATATAATAAAGAGGTGAGTGAGCTTAGATGTTACATTTCATCACTGCAGCTCAAAGTTAGCAGGTTTTCCCCACAAATTCAGAACTGATTAATCATTATTTATAAATTACCCAGAAATGATTGAAAAACGAGAAGTGAGAACAAAGTGAGAAAAACACTTTGCAACTAAAATGTTTAAAGGGCACAAAGGTGTTGACACATAAGCCTCCTGCTTAGTTTAGATCTGAACACAGTTCATCTGAAAATATGAGGGTAAAAGAAGAGAAGCACTGACCTCTGTGAAGTACCGCTGGATGAATTTGTAGATTTCTTTCAGGGCTGCAGCTTCGTTGAACTCATTTTCATGTTTCTAAAATGAAGAAGCTTCAGTCATTGATGGGATCAACTTGCAGCAGATCGGAAGTTTTCATGTTGTATTGATCATGACTGTTTAAGCCGTGTTGAGCTTTCAGGGTTTTCTTTTGGGGCAGATTTATCTGTTTATTTAAAGTTTCTGCAAAACCCACTAAACGACTCAGGTTGCATCGTTTTTGTAGTAAAAACATAATAATCCCACTAATGTGGAGACGTTTGTTGCCACATGTCCAAAACCTCAGACACATGAAAACCTCACTATGAAATAAATAAACCATCTGACATTAACTCTACCAAAAATCTTAAAACTGTTCAGACAAAAACGATCCCACCACCCGGACACCAAATGGTGTCCAAAAGTTGCTGATCATGGGGCGACAAGCTAAACTGTGCTAAATAAACAATAGCTGGAAGATGCTCCAGCCTGGAAAATGTGATGAATGGATAAAACCATGCGGTGGAAGAAGTTTAGGAAATCACTGAAAGCCCAAAACTTTTATGACATAAATGTTTATATAAAAACTTTCTACATTTTACCTTTGATTCTACTTGCAGGAATTCCTTGAATTCAGAGTCTGTGATTGATGTCAGCTCTTTAATGTACTTATAATACATCTTCACTTCCTGTTTGAACTTGGGAATGTCTTTGGCGTAGAGCAACTTGTTGGTCGGTGCATGCTGGAACACAGGTAAACATATTAACATATTTAAAGTTAAAAGAGCAGCAGAAGTTAACCTTTTGTTCCTGTTTGTGTCAAATCCTGTGAGTTAAAAGTTTTTTATGAGAGGGTTTATTTTATTTATTTTTTTTAAAAAGAGATAAATAAAATCCTTAGAATGGCCACGGTGGAGGAATGATATGTAAAAAAAAAAGTTTAGGAAGCAAAAAAAAAAGGGAAAGTTGTGTTTTTATGTACATTCCTTTGCCATTAAGCTCTTAAATAAGTTCTGATGCTACCAGATACTTCTGTCACATAATCAGTTAAACAAGGGTATCAGGTTTGCATAGTTGCTTTATTATAATTTATAATAAAGCTTCATTAATTAAATGACACTATAAGAATGAAGAAAGTCTCCAAAAAGTCAGTAAATAAGCTGTGCAATGAAGAATAAGGCAGACTCATGTAGGCCAGGCATATTGGAGACTAAATATTTGGAAGGTGTACTGGTAAGATTAGACCCAAACCAAACTGAAATACACAAACGCAGCCCCTCACCCTGAGAACAGCAACCGCAACAATAAAGCATGGCGGTGGCAGCATCATGCTGTGGTTTTTCATTAGCAGCAATGAGGAAACTAGAGGAAAAGCTGTTTCAGTGGAGATTCAGGATGAGGTCAGAATAACGCTTCCCCACACACTGCTAAAAAGGAAAAAACACCCGAGTTGCTTAAAGGGAAATGTTTACGTTAGCTGGAAAAGCTGAGTCAAACTCCACACGCTCGGCTTGTAACCAGTTGTGCTTTGTCAGGATTTTGTGTTGTCAGTAAAACTCCACCTACTTTCTCAAAATAGATTTAAAAAAAAAAAGCAAAAGCACTTTAAAAGCTTCATATCCTCATATATGTTTTGTACTCTACCTTCCCCAGTTGCATCTCACTGAGAGAGAAAGAGTCCATGAAGGCCTGAGCGATGACTGACAGGCAACCGTCCAAATGTGGAGCCTTCTCCATGTCGAAAACAAACTGTGGGTTTTTCAGGATGTTGACCCAGAAGCGAAGAGGCAAACTGGTAACGGAAGAACGATTACAACACAGAGGAAACGGGTTCTTATGATTGTGACATCAGCAGACTTGCACAAAGTCATCCACCCATCTGCCCCTGCATTTGTTTTGACCTTTCACAGCGTGACCCGGCTGTACCTGTTGGTCTTCCAGATGTGCCGAACATCTGGGTCGGAGATCTTCATGTTGTCTGCTTGTGCATCCAAGAAATCAAAGAAGAATTTGACCGCTTGTGGAGCTTTGCCGTGCGACATTCCCCAGATGGACCTGAAGAGGTTCTCCACAAATGAATGCACAGCAACCTTAAAGAGAGAGAGAGGCAACCGGATGGGTTTCAGGTTTATAAGCATTTTTCAACTTGTGCTTTAATGTCAGTAAGTAACAAGTGGCCAAGTTTTTTTTTCTACTTTGAAACTTATGGGGGGCATAAAAACAACACTTAACCAGTTACACTTCTGCTAATGCAAAAGATGACCATATAAGAGACATATTCTGGTATCAGTTCTGCTATAGCTCGTCTCAGTTTGTATCAGCAAAAAGAGGCCATGTGACTGGTTCCTCTTGCCTTGGTGGAGAGCAGTTTGGTGAGATGCACTTCTTTCACTTTTAACTTCTTCCTCTCCGGGTTCTTCTTTTGGTCCTCGTCTACATCTGGATCAATCTGAATAAGAATATATAGTCACCAAATGAACGGGTCTAAAAACTGATGGTATTTTTTGCTTTTACAAATATAAAGCAAATAGTACTTTACCAAGTGGAAGTATTTTCTGGAGAAGTTCTCTTCATCTACAGCAAAACAAATAAAACCAAAACCAAATTAAGAAAAAGCAACAAGTAGAAAATTCACATTCTTTAAATATTGGGGAAATGATGCCAAAACCTATTGAGACAGATCTGAAAAGATGGTTTCTCACCCTTCAGACTGCCCTGTGGGCTCAGAGGTGGATGAGTTTTCTTTGAAAGCACCTTGATTGTTGCTCCGTCAGTGATCTGCAGGAGAACAGAGTGGTTAAAGCGCCAAAACACAAACACACCATCCTGCAGTGACATTAAGAGACTACTGTTTGCTATTTTGCCACCAGACCATGCATGTATGCTGCTTTGCTCTCTGTGTGAAAGCATGAAGGGTTTGAACAGTAAAAGACACGTCTGGTTCTGCTCATGTCCAAGAAGTTCACACAAAGTTGGCTGAATTAGGTCAGAAGGAGACTGCGAGTACAAAACTTGTTAGAAAAATGTTGAAAGCAACTTGTTTTACCATTTTATTGGAAAAACATATGTTCATCTTGAATTTGATGGTAGCAAAGTATCTGGAGAAAAAGTGGAATAAGAGCTGATGCTGCATTTTTTTTAAAAAACACAAGTTAAAAAGAAATAGAGGAATTTTTCACTTGACCTGTCAGTAGCTGTTTAAGTTATGCTGCAATGTGTTAACAGTCAGCCTGTACTGATCTCACAACTTCCTGTGAACGTTACAAGTGTGATTTTTGTCTGCATTTGAGCCTTTTTCTTATATTCGGCTTGTATTTATAAGATCTGAGTAAATGTTTTGTTCTATTTTGTTATGTTTTGTGTTCTTGCAGATAAAAATGGACAGTGTTTCCATTTACATTTGCTGCAGATGAACGGATTGACAAATGAACATGATGGGTTCAGTTGCAGGACTTGCAACGTAACTATTGCACATGGTTACATTAAGATAAGGATGCTCGAACAACATAATGTGCAGCTCTGAAGGGAATGATCCATATTTCCTTCTGTGTGGTGCTTCTGTTTCCCTTTTATTATCATAACAGACCAGATATTTTGGAACTCAAAGTTTTAGATCATCTCTTTTATTTTTTGTGACAGGCCAGTCCAGCTTCCAGATGCTTCTGCTGTTGGGATACATGCATTATGGGGTTTTGTGTCGTCCTACTGAAATATGCAAGGAAATATGCAGCAAGCATTCAGTATTAATAATCTCTCATTTATGGCTCTATCAGCAGAATTTTGTTGGTGGAGCAAATCAAGATACCGTGACGGAGGGCTGAACTAGTTTAGGCTGGTTACTACTGGATTCCTCACTGGTATTTCATCTACTGAATAACATCCCTCTCAGATTATGATCATATTAAACCTTTCATCATGTACACACTAAATCAGATAACTTGATCTAGCAGCAATGTAAGCATATCAGCAAGAATCTTTGACCTCCTGCTCTTGGCCAAACCTTTTTGGGTCCGGATCATTGAAACATCAGAACTAAAGTTTGCCATACTCTTGCTATACTTCTCAGTTAATTTGTATTTTATGTCCCAACTTTTTGAAACTTTTTTGATGCTTAAAACAAAATCCTTGCTCATCGTAATAGATGTGCCACACAGTGATACTGGCAGTACTTCCTGTGAGGGGAATCGTGCACGGTGCAGGTCACAGCTGTGATAAAACTCAGATGTAAGTGTCTCTTTCCAGAGATAGATGATGATCCTTGATCCCATTATGGATCCATTAAACACCACTCTCTCCATCAGTTTTTTCCATATAACAGTGCCCTGTTCTTACAAGCTGTGATGACAAAGTGAAGCTTTCCATTTCCTCCCACTGACATGAATTAGCCAGCTTAAATTCAATTTGTTGGTACCAGAAAGAAAGCACAAACTTGAACACACATGTCAAAGAAAATGTTCATTTTTGATTCAGACTCTTAAAAAAAAGCTTCTTCGTCTTGATTTCACGCTCGCTGCTTGTGGAGATACACTCAGCCTGTGTCGAACACAGTGCTTCTGGACTTTCTGGATGATCTCACCTTGTAATGCTTGAGTGTGTTGAGCATCGTCACCTCCCCAATAACCTCAGAGCTGGCACCCACCTCTTGAAGGATGATAAATGATCTGTCTTTGTCATACTCTTGTGGGAGAAAGAGAAGAATGGCTTTATAAGTTTGTATTTTAAAGTCTAAGTCCATTTGGTTGAGTTAAACTCTGACATGTCAGACTGAAAGCTTGAATAGAAAGCAAATTAAATTTTTTTCTCCCCATTGCAATGATGCAATCTGTAAGTTGCTTACCTTCCTGACCAGCATGTTGGTCAGCACACACATTCACTATTATAATAAATTAAGATTTTCAACTATAACTCTCATTGAAAATACGTAAAATATTGTTTACATGTTGCATTTATGTGTTATATCAGTGTTTAATGAGGTCAAAATCCATTTGATTTGATTTAACTTCAGACTATTTTATTGTCTTTTCATCAAATCTAAATGATTTATTTCACTGTGTAGAGTCAAAGTAGTGCAGTTGAGCCAAAAACTACTTAAAAGTTTAACATAAATCAATGTGTGTGTTTTTTAATAATACAGGCAATTCTGCTTGTTCTGGATTTCTTAAGTCTGGCTTCTTAAAATGCTTCTCCTGTTTTCTTTTCCTTCCCTTCTAGTGAGGACGTTTTCCGCCTGACTCTTCAGATGACAGCCAGTTTTTTGTTCCAGTGGGTGGTGTGAGACAAAAAGCAAGCACTGGTGTGTGTGTGTTGCTTTCCGGTACACTCCAGTGTTAAAGCAAAGCACACTGCACAGTCACACCCTTCATGTAAGCTTTTAGGGCCATTGCCAAATGGATGACTGATAATTTACATTTAGATGAAGCCTTGTCAACAATACGTTTAACATTTTCATTGTTTCTCCGAAACAGTAGAAGTTTTAAGCAAATGTAGTTAAAATAGATTGAAATGGTGAAACATTTACACTCATTTATGGCTGTTAGTGTGTGTCACATTGTTATTTTGTAAGTAAAAAGAAAAAAACCTGCACAGATGTTCCAGATATTATCAAGAATATTGAATATTGTACATGAATAAATGATGCCACTGTAGATGCTACTGTAGTCACTCACCAACAGAAACATCTCTGATGGTGGTGTTGTAGGGGAAACCAAACTTAGCCTTGAAGGCGGACAGGATTTTCTCTTTCAGCTGCTCCACAGTGTCGCAGCTGAGAGCGTCCATCTCAAGAGGTTCACTTACTTCACCATCACTGCCAACTGCAAACAGCACCTTCAGTCTCTGGAAACAGAAACACGGAAGCCACAGATGGCTCATTTCCTTATTACCAGCAATCACAACGGGCACAGCAGGATAATGACATCTGAATTCATGTCTCATGTTTCACTATTCATTCATCATTTATGCTCCCAGACCAACAGAGTTTACTGATTTAATGCCAGAATGACTATGTGGGTGCAGCACACTGCTTGTATAGTTCACAGTGATTCATAAACGTATAGAAACAGGCCTACAAAAATGAAGAACCAACATTATTAACCAAATCTGTACATCTTTATAGCACAGATGTTATACAGTAAAATCCAGCTGCAGGTTTTTTTCCAGGGAAGCGTGGTGAATAAAAGCTTGTATCGATCTTATTTCCACCATCACTTTAGAGAACGATGCCCACAGCGTCTAATGAATGGTGTGAACAGCAAAGTGGGATAGTGGTTTGTCTGATTAGATTAAGTCAGGGAAGTAGGAGAGCGAAGAAAAAGCCAAAGGATAACAGAAAACATGGCCCCTTAAAAGTCTCTTCACAATAAAATCATTGTGTTATGTTACAGATTCACATACTGTTACTCTCCTTCCATGTCAACAAGATTTAGAGGTTTAATTTAGCAGAAAAACTTTAAAAAGTTTTAAGTTATGTTGTAATATTATTTTTCTTATTATTAGAATTTTAAATATATTTTTATGTGTGTGTTTGTGTTTACCAGGGGGCTGAAATCTTGAGCCTGCCATAGCAGCCAGTCTTCACTGAGTGTGTACAGAGCTTTCCCTGTCACACTGTCCACCGGCCCTTTGGCGGTATGCTGTGTGAGAGCGCTCACCATGAGGAACAAGGGCTGGCCGACAGTTTCCTGTGGAAAATGACACATGTGAACTTTAGCTGGTTGTACAAGAACAAGAAAAAGGCAAGTGGAAAATTTGTGTTAGAAACTTTAAAGGGTTTTTTGTCTTTAATTTGGGTGCTTATTTAGCACCTTATTTGTAGGAAACAGCAAGATTAGCACAATAAACAAACTGTGTGATAATATAACTGATAACTTATGTTAATTAAAATGATTATAAACTGTGTTGTACACAGTAGCAGTACCAAGTAAATATACTGCAGATAATGTCAATGAATTCTTTCCTATGTTTAAAGGAAGTGCTTGTAGCCACAGCGGTGCTTCCCTTAAAGTAATAAAGTATTTTTTATTCATTTTTATTTTAGCACCTTCACAGAAAATTAAACCCATGTAGAACATTCTCCAAGCTGCATCGACACACTATTTTCCAGTATCTCTACCCATACAGATAAATGTTAAACTACAATAAACAGTCATGCTTATAAGTATGCTAGCCATGAATTAACTTTAAATTGTTTTTAATTAATTGGTAACACATGGACAAAGATTTTTTTTATAAGTGCATTCGCATGCTAACTTAAATATAAAACTTAAAAAACTTAAAACTTAAACAGCAGATTTATATTACATCACATTTTGTTGTTGAATCGAGTCCAAGAATAGCTCAGAGCTGGACTGATAAGCTTTTCAAAACCTATACTCTTCTGATGCTTTTTACTGATAAAGAATGGAGATGTTTTATGATTCTGATCTGATCTCATGTGGTAGAAAAAATAATTCTGATATTGTGTTAATTTCATCATATCTGCAGAGAGACAGAAACATTATCAGAACATACTGGGTAATGCTTTGAAAAAAGAAATAAAACCTGGCAAAGCCAATAAAATAAGAACAGGAGAGAGCCTCATGTGTTGCAAAAAAGTTATAAAAAAAAAGTCTGATTTTAGTCTTTTCGTTTTACTTTCGGACTCTTTTCAACGGTTGAATGGTATTTACAGCTGTGTTTGCACCTGATAAACAGCATCTAATGTTTCCAAATGATCAAAAGCATCAACAACCCTCTCTCATTTACTTCCTGAGGAAGTGTTAATTTAAAACTTTTTACATTTAGATGTTATCTTATCTAAGAATCTGGCAGAGAATTTAAATGTTACACAAAATAATTGCAAAACCCTGCAAATCATCTTAGTAATAATGAATTAACAAGTGTGTTTGGTCAGATGCTTCTTCAGCTGTGCTGAAGCAAAGAAATGTGCAGGTGATCTCTGCTCACAGAAATATGTGTACACAATATAATTATACTACAATGACTTCTGGAGCCTGGATGTAATTGTTGCTTTCTATGCTGCTAACTTCCTTATAATTAAATGTTAGTTAATTAGCAGTAGTCAGTTAGCATTATATAACTTTTTTCCCCATTTATGACAGCATACATCCTTGTGTTTGGTCAAAAAAACTTTAAAACATATTAAATTGAAACCTGAACTCTTTGTTCAACTCACCCTTTTGTGAAAATAAAATCTTGAAACCAAGTTTTACCTTAGTTGTAAAATAGTTACGTCTAATTAGCAACAATCATGCCTGTTTGTGAGTCTAACTAGTTATAAGAGCTGTTCATACTTCAGTACAGCAGTAGTTAATATTTAATTAATGAATAATCAACAAAATCAACCCATCATGCCTGAACTTCTTTTGGATTATGTAATTTTACAAGATTTTGCAAATCTGACAATCACTTTAGTAATTCTTGTCATGCTTATTTGAGTATAAAGGAAACAGACCCGCAGAAAGCCATAGAGACAGATGGACATCCAGTTGGTTAGCAGCTTCTCCACAGTGGACTCAGTGCGACGTAGGAGCAGTTTGGGCTGCGTGTTACTGTTTTGCTCCATCAGATCCTTCAGAAGAACCTTCATCACATCTGTCAGGTATGTCAAGTTACTGTGAAGAGCCACAGTGAGCAGAGACGCCAGTGCACACCTGAAACAGAAGAGAACAAAACAGTACATTAACTGTACTGAGAAAAGAAACAATGATTACAAAACAAACTTCATAAAAAAAAGACTTTATGACAAGGAGAAATGTTGTTGCATGTGAGAAACGCACTCCTCAGCAAAGCAAACTAACTTGTCTTTGATAGTAAAGCTCTTCTGCTCCTCCAGAGCATGCACCATGGAGGTGAGAAAGAGCTGGTCCTGGATCAGATGAGACAAACTCTGGCAATACTCATCTAGTTGAATCTTCACTCCATCCTGATCCCAGTGAAAACAAAGCAATATGTCACTGACAGTGATGCAGCTGTCTTAATACAAACATAAAACTGTCGTCAAACCTCACCTGACCAATGTCATTAATACACAATGCCATCAAGGTTTCACTCTATAAAGCAAAGAAAATTAATATGAATTATTACAATAATTATTAATATGTTAAACTGACGGTCATTTTATTAAGTATGCAATATGATAAACTAGAATACATTGATGTTGCCTCATTAGAATCAAATGCGGCAACAATAAAGCTCTTCAGTTACAGTAACAAACACAACACACACACACACACACACACAGGTCACTTTATCAGGTTCACCTATTTAATTGCTTGCTAGTGTGACGAGGTATGTGACGACAGACTAGGAGGATACCCTCCTCCCAGTCACCATGCATGCAAGTTTAAACTAATGCACTTTAAAACGGCAGACAGATTCAAATATGATTTAAAAAAAAACTATTTTATTTTACAGCTAATAAAAAGACAAATAAAAATATTCTCTTTTATAATGGTTAAGTCTCAACTGCAGTTTCACACCCAATGATAAGCAAAACAAAAACACGTGCAAAAATAAACACTGCAAATCAACTTGAAATAAGTAACCAAAACAAAACCAATACAGCGCTAGAATCGCTATCCCGGGACTTGTTTAACCCTCCCACATTTACAAGAAGACGCCACCCAGAGGGTGAGGCTACCTGCTCTTTTGGTCTGACAAACACCAATCAGCACACAGTTTAGTGGTCAGCCCCACACTACGTCACCCACACTACCTGCAGCGGACAGCCAAAAACACCTGCTGAGGGAGAAACAACTGCCCACATATAAAGGAACTTGCTCCACCCAGCAATCAGTGCCAAATACACCACACAAAAGTCTCACTCCACCACACTAGCACAAAGAGCTTACCAACCAATCGCATTACAGCAGGTTCTTAATTCATGCACAGACTGTATACCCTACAGAGGTCAGGGCAGAATGGGTTTAGAGCTGATTGAAGATCAACAATAACTCAAATAACCACAGGTTATAACAAAGTGTGCAGCATGCAATCTCTGAGTTTATATCCTGTCTAACCCCTCAGAAGCAGCAGAAGACAACACCTGGGTTCACTCTTGTGAGCTAAGAACAGGACACTGGAGCCACACAGACTCTCCAAAACTGTGCAACAGAAGATGGAAAAACGATACCTGATCTTTGAGTCGCAGCTGCAACATGATGGTAGGGTCAGAATGAGGTGGAAACAACTTGTAAGGATGAACCCATCCTGCCTTACATTAAATGTTAGGACCAGTGATGTGATGCTTTGTTGTTTAAACACCACAGCTTATCTGAGATTACCGTCTCTGACCATGTCCATAGCTTTTATAACCACAGTGTACCATCTTCTCATGGCTGCTTCCAGCAAGATAATGCAACATGACACAAAGCCCGAATAATCAACAGCTTTCTTAAACATGACAATGCATTCACTGTAGCCTCCATAGTTACCAGTCTCAGTCCAACAGAACACCTTCAGTACAATCAGTACATTTGCAGTAACTGTGTGATACTACCATGTCAATCTCTGAGGAACATTTCCAAAACCTTGTTGACTTTATGTTGTTCTGAAGACAAAAGGAGTCCAAACAGTTACTAGCAAGGTGTACCTAATAAAGTGACTGTTTAGTTTAGTAAATAACTGGGCATCGGGCGTCTGACATAACATGCATTGCACACAAACAGCAGTAAGACAGCATGAACATGATACACAATTCCTGGACAAAAATTATTATTTATAAATATTTTTTATGGAGGTCTGAACATAGGAGCCTAAAATGAGCAAGGTAACAGTTTTTGTATTAAAAACTCAGCGTATCTACAGAAATGTGTTTAAAACGGGTATTGGTTCTTTCCATGAACACTTCAGTTCACCTCAGGAAAAAAGATTTTGGAAGCAAAGTGTTTGTAGTCCAGGAAGGGAATTGTTCCAACGTTCTCCATCAGTTCGGCTCTGTCAGTCTGCAGATCCACAAAACCTGCAGAGAAAATAGTTTTATCAACTAGCAGAATGTGAAAGGAGAATTTTAGGTTTAAAATACATAAAGGAAAAGCAAAATGAAACGGTGCAAAGTAACAAAAAAAGTGCAAAAAAATGCAAAAAACTTAAAAGCCATAAGTGAAGTTTCTAAATGAGATGAAACATATGAAGTCCCAGATAAAAAAGGAGGAAGTAAGTGTGCAGTGATGGTTGTCTGACCACGTGCAAAAGGAACAGCATGAAAATTACAGCATTTTTACTTTCATGGTAGAAAAAACATGCTATTTCTTTAGAAGATATTTAAATTAAAACAACTTTTGTTTTTCTTCAGGTGATGTTTCTCTCCCATTAAACGCCTAAGTAAAAGCTGAGCAATATTTTAAACCTTTCTTTTAACCTTTGTGCTAACTTAATTTGTTCTTATAACGGGCCATTCTTCCTTTCTCATATCTTTGTTTCCTGTGACTCTGGTTGCCACAGCAATGCCCATTTACACCTTCTAACTTTACAACCGATGTGTGTTTTTCCCATAGAAGTTCTGTTTCGCTTTATCTATCTACAAACCTCCTCAGAGTGAAAGCTCATACGGGTTGGAGTTTCAGATAAATTCCTTTACTAAGCAGATGCCTGCAGGTCAGGTGCAGGAAACTTATGGGTTGGAAGTCAAAGCTTGAGTAGTATTTTCTGTCGTTCTCTGGAAAACATTTATCTTTATTTCTCTGTGTGGAATAAACTGTAAAGCACTGGAACATTTTTTACTATTAAGTCGTGATATTTCCTCTAATATCCACAAAGACATTGCTAAAGATCAGTGCTCAGTTTTTTTTTCTTTTAGTGTTGTAAGAGTGTAAGAGTGCATTACTGACCTTGTCTGATGTCGTTCCTAATTTCGAGCTCCATGTTTTCCATATATTTGTTCAACTCAGCATTGAGTTTTTTCTGCTTGCTTCGGTAGACGATCACCACCACTGCAGAGCAAATGTGAGAGCACAAGCATTGAATTTTGCACACAGAGGGCAGATTTGCCCTGTGTAGGCTGTGTTTTATTAATCTCTTAATGCTGAAGACAGCTTCACTTCTGGACCTGTCGCAACCAGTTTCCTTTTCACCACACAGAAATTAGGAGTTCAAGCAGAGTGTTTTATTAAGCTACAAGTTTGCAGTTCACTGATGATTGTCATTTTTTAAACCTCTTGTTTGTGCTTTGTTTCAAAAGATTCAACAAAACTGGGTGTCATTGCTCATTGTTTTCCCCTGAATGGTCCTAAAGGACAGAGGAATAGTGAAAATAGGCAATGAACTCTGAATAAACTGAAGTGTATATTCAGGTTTTTTAGCAGCATAGAATCAATAACGATGCAGTAATTTCTCATTCAGATTAGTGTGGCCATAGCTGGTTGGGTACAAACTGACAGAAACGTGGAAGCCAGACCGCACAGACGGCCTCTCATCACCAAAAAGTCACTCACATCCATACACAAACAATGCTGACAATGGCGGCAAGTTTTATGCCAAAACAAACAAATGATTAATCAGGATAGAGCAGAATTTCACAAGTTAATACACAAACTGCTCTATCACCTGAATTATTCATAATTTTGAATGGCTTTTATATTAACTTGAATGTTTCTGGGAAAAACAACCTTAATGCACTCACCGATTATGATGATGGGTATCAGCAGAAGTGCAAGCAATACCAAAAGTAACAGTAACGAAGAGCTCCTCATTCTTATGGACTTATCTCCATATTTGATCTGAAACAACAGTAATCACATTGTTTTGATGTTTTCATAAAGACACCAAAAAGGTCCAAAGCGTTTGCGTTGTATGCAGTACAATGCAACAGTGTTAATGTGAAGTTAGGCGCTTTGCAGCATCACAATAAAGCCCTTTTGTTCCAAAAGGTCTGGTTGTGATTACGGAAATCGGAACTATTGTAATATCATACTGTATTATATAGAGGATCCTCATTATCTGCTTTATTATCCACTTATGGGAAGTCTGAACTCATCTGGTTCTACTCTGTGAGAT
>JBAMIG010000025.1:7182339-7193495 GCA_037177335.1 Kiunga ballochi
GTGTAAAGCACTTTGTGTTGCTAAAAGCATGAAAAGCGCTTTATAAATAAATAAAGTTTGAGTTTGAGTTTGAGTTAAACTCTTGAAAATAAGACACTAGAATGTGTGTGAAAGCATGCTATGTGATTGTATACATGATGTAAAAGGTGTTATAGTGCATATTTATTTCATAAGATGCATATCTGAAAAACAAAGCTCTGCATTTGTGTGACAAGTTAAAATTTTGTAAACATACATCAAGGCCACAATGCTGCGTGGATCTAAGCCGGTTTAGAGAAATGGTAGACGGATCTTTTTTATCTACTAACATAACATTTGCATGCTTGAAAAAATGTAAGAAACAAGAAGTCATGATTTATTTGTTAAATGTGTCCATTATTTTCCAATCAGTGACCACTTTGTAGAGAAATCCAAACAGGCAGGTTTGCTGATCTTTTTCTGTTTTCTTGTGTCTTTTTTAAAAGAGCAACGAGCAGAAAGTCAAATTCTCTGATCAGTAAGAGCAGATTTAGTTTGAAATTCTGCCTTTTGTATTTATCTGGTCTACTTATAGAGCAATGCCTTGTTGGTTTTCACACAGAGAGGATCCACATATCATTCAAAGGGAATTTTCAGTCAAGATTTTAATCTAATGTCACTGCCCTGCCAAAGAAATGGGAAAAGTTTAATGTGAGAAAGCTAACTGTACTATACTGTATGAAACATAAGGTCACATGTAGCTACTGTAAAGTTAGAATATGAGCAAAAAACAGGTGTAACTTAATCTGCGATGCCATCTAGTGTGTTTTTAGGCTAATTTGTTATAATATAATGTAATATATACGTAAAAAAAAGGTGGACTTTGTGACATTGTGACATCAGTAGGCTACCTTCACACACACTACCTTCAGCAGAGGGTTGTGCAGAATTCAGTTTATTTCTATGCTCTCATATCACGTTAAACAGCAAGAAACAAATGCAAACATGGAGATGGTGGAGGAGAGCACCATAATGCACATTCTCAGACATAAAAACAGGCAGTGCTGTAGACGATGTGGTCTGCGCAGCTGTTAAATGCATTACAGCTACGGTTTCTTTGTTCCTTATGCTGGCAGCTTTGTTGTGAAACACTCCTCCACAAACTGTGGAGGTACTGCTCTGTTTTTTTCTGAAATTCACATGAAATGAATACAGAGGACAGACAGAAAACTCCGTCATATTTACAACTACTGCAGCACTGCTGTAAAGATGTTATGCTAACATGATAATTCTTTTTATAGGTAATGTTCACATAGTTGGCTTTAAAATAACACAATAACACTAAACATAAAGGAACCAGTTAGCTGGAAACAGTGGGACACACAGCTTGCTAGATTCTTCCCTGAAGGAGAAAGACTTAAGGAAAACTTCCATCCCAGCTGGTTTATTGACATTTCAGAAATACTTAATGAAGGATGAAACGGCTCATATGCCAACATATTGCTAAACCAGATAGTTATTCTTTCTCTTACAAATGGTTAGGCTCCACTATTTAAACCATTTACCAGAACAAAGTGTTGCTACTGTTGTTGCAGCAATATTTCATTCCTGCTGACCGTAACGTCTTGGGTGTTTTTTAATAATTACAAAAACGAATATCTAAAGATGATGACAGCCATGAAGACCCTCGCTGAGCGAGAGACAAAGATGGATGAAGGGCCGCCACACAGCCTCACCATATTTGGGTGTGTGGGTGTTGGTACAAAGGGGAAAATGTTAGCTTAAACTTGAGTGTGTGTCTGGAAAGAAAGAACAGAAAACTGGAAGCTTGCCATCTCATAAGTTAAACCAGTGTGAAGTTGTCTAACATGTTTTGGTACAGTTTCCCACCAAAACACATCTCTCAGCTGTTATTTAACAAGACACAAGGTGCTCAGACTAATCCAAAGTCTTTATGATGATTTTTTTTTTTTATTTGAAAGAAAAATTTTTGGTGTATTATTTATCAATTCAAACATTTTATTGATGTTTCGAACAAATCATTTATTGCTGTCAGTAGTATTAACAATTTAAAGTTAATTTTCCATCAGTATTATTTTATATATACTAATTATTTCAGCTATAAATGCATCTGAAAACCATAGCTATACTTTGCATTAAACACCGTAATATAAATAAGTATTAGACATTTGGAGATGTGTTGTCACGACTGGTGTAGTGGAGGTGCAGTGAGGACCCAATTTCAGGCAGGCAGCAGCAGGAATATAGATGTAGATTTATTAAATAAAGAACTAAAAACAAATGAACGACACAGGATAATGACTACAAAAGACAATGACCCAAACTAAACCTAAGACAGCTGTACAAACCTAAATGAACCCGCAACCCAAACTCAGAAACCAAAGACTTAAATAACTGAAACCAAACAAGACCCAGGTGCACACAATCAACAGAGATGAACAATGAACTGAACACCAGGCTTAACGAGAAACTAAAACTACCCAACCTGACATGTGTACACTAAATATGGACAAATTAGAAGATAAAGATAATTATCTTCATCTTTGCCTTCACAACTAAGCAAACTAGTTTGCTGACTAAATGAGATGCAGCATGATCAGTATATCATGTGTGGGTAAAGCAGGGAACCATGTTGCAGATGCATCACTGCATTTCTACACAGCAAAATTTCCTCCACCTGCAATTTGAACAGGAAACACTGATGTAATTATTGCACAGGTTGATGGAAAAGCCTTTGTGCTGCAGTACATCACAAAGTTTTCGGAAGTAACATTTATCTACAGAAACTGAACTGAACATTCACAAACACACTTCCTCTAGAAGCAACTTATCGCAGTCATCATGGTTAGTATTTAGAAATGCAAGCTTCCTGAGCTGGTGTGCTTGCTTAAGGATTTCTCTGGATTTATCTTGGTTTAGGGTTTAATTAGACTGTAATCTCTGTTTTCTTGTTAATAATTAGTAGGAGCAGCAAGGAGAAAAAGGGGGCATTCAGGACAGCAATTTCTCACAGCAGGTGTTTTCTTTTAATCAGACTTGATGCTTTGTTTTTTAATCAGGCTGCAGGTTTTTTTTCTTTCAGAAAGGATAACTTGCTTTTCTCTCTTCATATATTCACAGTGTGATGTATTTTATTCTTCTGCCATCTTTATAATAATTTCTAATTTGTCATGCACCTTTTTGTGAAAACATGTACGGGAGCTCAACAATGTCTCAAAAGCATTAATCTGTCCAGAGTAAAGCTCAGATAACAGTTTGAAACTAAAGCCTTCATTCTTTTTAAAAGTTAAAGTTTTCAGCAAGAAAATGCTTCTCTTACAGTTAATTTTAATATTGAAGCATTTTTAACCCCTTATGGCCCAATGTTGCATTTTGATACAAACTGTTTTTGAGACATTTTGCATCAGTTTATGGCAAAAGCTTCACTCAAAAACCTTGTTGTTCAATATATGATACTGGTCTCCTGCACTCTGGTGAATGCCAGAAAGCAGAAGATTGCACTATTATCATTTTGATTAATTTAATTAATTCCATAACACTATAATAATTTAGACCTATTCCATGGTAATAAATAGTAAATATATGGGAAACATTTTTACAAATATTTTATCAAAGGGTCAAATAAGGATTTCAAATTTTAAAATTTGAATGTTTCTGTCAAGTTCTTCTTAATTCAGGTGTAAATTGCTCACCAACTCATACAGTAGCAGAGAAAAGAATGAAAAAAAAAATCATGTAAACCAAGCAGCAAAGTCCTGTGCTATGCAGGGGAATATCTATGCAATGGAATAATCCCTCACATCATCAGATGTCTGGAAGGTTGGCAGTTCAGATCCCACTCCCACTTGTGATTTTGTGTTTGGCCAATATCTGTTACCCCCCTCGACTCCAGTGTTGGTATGACTGTGTGACACAGTATGAATGTGAAAATGTATGTGAAGTTTGGTAGTGGTCGGAGAGGCCAGTGGCTCCCATTGGCCCCCCGCGTTTCCATCAATCTAACCAGAGCAACTATAGCTACAGTTTGCAGAGCTTAACCATTGAAGAAATATTTTCATCCCACATGCATGGGTTTCTACATGTTTGGCCTGAACCAGATCTGGATTTCCACATATGATGATTTGGTCTGTTAGTAAAGCACAGAAGTGAGAGTGTGATGATCTGGGAATGCAGAAAAACTGGATAATTAGAAAATTCTTAGGCTCCAGATGTTTACCTGATGAATATTCAGTCTGATACAGATCCAAAAGGAAAAAAGTAATTATGCCTAACAAAGTATGAATACTTTTATGCATTTTGTGACAAATTTGCTACAAACCCATTTTCAGCTATTTTTTTATTGCTTTTTGAAGTCATTTATATAATTGATCTATTTGCTTTTACTAATGCGTTGTATTTAAATGAAGGCAATAATGGGTTAAAATTATTTTTGTACCAAGTGTCATATTGTGGTTCTGCATTAAAACAGCTCTTTTTTGTTTTACGTTGCAGTACACAGAGTCAAAAGCAAGATGGGAGACAATTTAAATGAAAATAACATGAACTAAAAGAGGATTTTTGTAAGTTCAGTAAGATTTTTATCTTACAAAGTGCTGGGTTGTAAATGCACAGCAAAAGTTTTCATCTAAAAAAAAACAAATGTTCAGAGCCTTTAGAGTCCAGTACAAATTCTAAAAAACAAACCAATAAGAATAAAAAAACCAACTTCTCTGGAAAACATAATGCTGCATTGATGCAGAAAAACTTCTTCAGCACTGAAAGATATTGAAAATCTTTTATTTGCTTGCGTCAGTCCGCTCTTAACAGTGCACTCCATTCTCCATTATTCTCCATTATTATTCTCCATTCCCTTTCATATTGGGACTTGTGGTGCCAGGTTACAGTGGCTTCTTTTATGATACCAAAATTACATGCATTTTCAATTTGAGTCCATAAAAACTACAGAAGTCCATGTCAATGAGAATAAAGTAGAATTTGAAAGAGAAACAAAGCACTAACCTTTTACATGTTCACAGAAATCAGTCTCCCGCAGACCCTTTTTACAGACCTGTGTTCATGCCACACATCCCTTGCCTTAAAGGATACACACTTTTTTAACCTAAAACAGAATATTTACAATGTTTCCTCCCTTTTACTGGGTGCTGGTAGTCATACACGGATGAAAAGAATATTTAAGAATATACAGGTATAGCTAAATTAGAGATGTTTAAAAGCCTTCCCGTTCTGAAGAACTGACAAGGTGTTCCTGTTCCATTGATCGTTTCAGACGCTGCTTCCTCCTGCAAGGACGTGGGGATGGTCGAATGATCTCTGAGCCCACTGATTGGCTCGTCTAGCTTTACTGATAGTAGCTGCAGTCATGGCCAAAAGCCCAGAGGTGAAGCTGGCCGTCTTCGGCAGAGCAGGAGTCGGCAAGTCAGGTAAAACGCTTCTTATGTTAAACGCCTTGTGATTCAACGCAATAAGAAATGTCAGAGTTTTCTTCATGGAAACAGGCCTTTTTCACACATTTTGATATTTGGAAGGATTTGGACCCATTATTTACAACTAAACTTTGCATTATGTCAGTGTTATTCTGTTATTACCACTATGTTCCTCTCTAATCATTAGTTCTTTTATGCTCTTCCTCTCCCCGTACCAGTCTGTTTGCGTGGTCACCAGTAGAGTAGGTGGTTGTTTTGGTCAGATTTACATGCCTTTACTCCCTCAGATTAGCCAGCTGAGTCATTTTTACTTGGTTTCAAAGCTGCAGCAGCTCAATCTTAGCTGGCATCCTCAACATTTTCTTCAGGCTAATGCATATCGCGTGTTTCCCGTCAGCCACAAAGACAAACTGCTTCTATGTAGTAATCAGAAGCAGGAAAACATGCTTCTGGATGTCTTCCACGTTGAAAGAGGCCATTAAAATGTCAGGAAGTAAACTCATGGGCTGTAGTGACAGGCATAATGACTGAGAAGCTCATAACTGAGTGTGGCTGTAAAACAGTGAGGATGAAGGTGTCAGACTTAAATGTTTATTCTTATACTATCTTATTTAAGAAAATCCTCTACAAGCAGTCAGTCATCCTGATGAGCAGCCCTGATCCTTCATCATAGCAACAAATTTTATTTTCCTCATAGGTTTTATTTGACTCAGTGGTCTTAGCCTGATGTTATTATTCCAGCTTTGAGCACCATAATATTATCTTTAAAAATAACACCATAGCACACATCAATGGAGTTGAATTTCTTTTATTTAAAAAAAAATATGAACAGCAGCCAGATTGGAGTCACCTCACTCCATTATAATCAGCAGGATCAAAGCTAGAACATTGGGTGCTATAATTTTTCCTGATTTACCCTCAACTTTTCAGGTATTCTATAATCTTGTAGTTATACAAGAAAAAGAAAACAAAAATCAATTCACACATCATTCATGTGTGCAGCTTCACTAATGTTGACTTTTGTGTAGCTCTGTTTACAGCTTACAGCACTGTGAGCTAACTGTTAGCTTAATGTGAGCCAAATGTGCCAAAATATGTAAAATTCCTATAACAACTTTTTTACTTTTTGTCCTCATGTCTGAACATTTTTTAAATATGTAAATTAAAAAGGCAACATTTTTAAAAACAAAAAGTTTCAGGACAAATCCTTTCCTCATTTTGGTAATGGTGCTTTTAAACATCAGTGCTAAAGGTCAACATAAACAGGGAACAACTTTCATGGAGACAGTTTTAGAAATAAGTTAAATAATCTGGCATTGATTGGTTTTTTTTGGTCCTTGACTTTGTCACAGCACAGCTAAAAATGGAGAAGATTTTTTGATGGAGTGTTAAACTAAGGAAAATTTTTCACATTATCAGTCAGCATTCAGTCTATATGTCGCCCCCTTATGGTAAACTACACAATGCTAGCATGTTGAAAGATCTGCTTATGAGTGACAACAATTTCTGAAAAGCTAAAATGTTTCATATATTTGTTTTAAAAGAATATTTAACTCAGCCTACTCCTGCAACAAGTCTGGGATCCTCTTTAAAAGTAATTTTTCTTTCCCTGAGGGGGATTCTTATCGACTGACTAAAAGCTTTTCATTTGTACTCAAAGGGCAAATGTTTTGTAGGTGTCAAGGGTACGGCCTTTCAAAGCTCTAAAAATAAAGCACGGTTAAAATTTAGCCTCCTGGACATGCGAGATGTTGGAAAACAATTATCCCCAGACAGAAAAAAAATGACATCATCTCTACTCCCCTCTCTCTCTCCAATCCCTGGAAAAACAGCTGGATCTCCTGTTAATGAACATTTGGGTAGACAACACAACACAAATACATCATAAAAATCAATTGTGTTCACCACCAAAATGCCTCTTTTGTGCTTATATGCACAAAACCAGACACAGCAGAATACTAAGCATTGTTGTCACATCTGACGCTACTGTACACATATCCCTAGTGATCAACTGAACTGCTCTCCTCTAAACATAGCTCCCTAATGGAAACCAACGGATGCTAATGAATCAGTTCTCTCCCCCATTTGGCCATCACATAGATTCAAGCCATAAATTATAAACCTCCTTCAATATCAGCGGGAGGAAAAACAAAAACTGATAATATGATAATTGTCAAATTCACATTTGGCTGAAGTGTTTGGAGCGAGGAACGGTTTAGTTTAACAGTGTCTCGTTATTATGCTGCTGTTGCAGCTGAAACTGTTTTTCTGTCATTTAGTTATGTGCATAAAATGAATCTTTGTTCATGGATCTGCATCCATGATGGCAGTAAAAAAATCTCCTCAGGGTAAATTATAAAGCAGACAATTAAAGCTGTTGCCACATCACTACCAGTCAGATAACATCCACACAAAACTAATCACAGTCAGTCCAAAGCAACCGCTTTAATCAAATGTGAAAGATTCTTTCTAAGAGCAAATCTGACCATTTTTAGCCAAAATACTGACATTTAATTTGGTCAAAAATCATATTTTCTGTGCAGTGATCTTTGTTCTATGTGTGACAAAGGTAATGCAAACGATTAATTTAGTTTGGCTTTTGGGATTTGCATTTAGCAGCTATTATTTCTAATGATCAGCTGCAGAACTGCAGAATGTCTCATCATTGCAGGGGGTTTCCAGGTCCGGTATGACGGTCTGACCAGAACTCCTGCAGAGCACTAATAAAGAACAGCATGCATTAACTGAAGTGAGGGCTGTTCGGGCACTTTGCAGTCTTTTAGTTTATTGACTCAGCAGCAGGAATCTGGGATTTGGAAACAAGATACATTTAACCAAGCCTGCAACACAAACACACACATTCACACGTGAGGTTTTAGTTGGCTTCTGAGAAGCATTTAAGTTTATATTAAAGTCACGTGACCATTCCTGATTTTTAAATGTATTAAATTAAAAGAAGTCAAATGAATGTTAACAGCACCACCGAGGATTTGCATTAGTAAAAGAGCTCAGAGTCAGTTTCCCTTTCTGCTGCTTAAATCTCTGGTGACACAAACAGGAATGCGGAGCTGAATGACTCATTGTCACATTTATTATTATTTTAATTGCGAAAGTAAAATTAGATATTTGTTTCCAACCACATGCAGCTGTAATGCTTTTAATGTTGCCTGTGAGCAGCTGAGCTTTTCCAGGAACTCTGTTACATTAATGACATGCTGAAAAATAAAAAATTGTGACCAGGAGGAGTAGCAGGAAGTAAGCTTTTATACATTCAGAATGTTTTTAATGTTCATCGTCCATTCATTATGTTTTCTTTAATGACCCAACTAGGCTTGCATTATTGCATCAATTAATTTAACTAATTAATTATTATATTAGACTTGAATCTATGAATGCTTTAGAAATGAGAAAAACTTTATTTCTTTGGAGACTGGACATAACTAATCGGGACCAGAAACAACAGGTTACTCTGTAATCCACATTTTAAACCACTACAACAATCACGATTTGATTTGGATCATATGAGGCAAATCTGTTATCACACAGCGCTTTGGAAAATTATGCTGAATTAAATCACTGGCTTGTAAAAGTCTCGTCTTGCTCATCAACTGTATAATTTTCCCTCTTACTCTTGACCTGCATGACAAGAAAATATCAGAACAACAACAAGCGAAGGAACCAGCATGTGTCTGCAGAAATACCAACGTTTGTCACTTTCCAGGCGTGAGCTATGAATCAGCCCGTTGTGTGGTCTGGAGTGTGATTTAAACAGTCGCTGAGAGGGAAAACAACCCATAAGAAACTTTTGCTCCTGCTTGGATTTTTCTATTAGAAAAGATCAATGCAAATACACTAAATTGAATTCAATGGATTATGTTTGTTAACAGTATTGGGATTTTTCTTTAAAGTCTCCAGAAGCAAATGTGATGAAGCAGGCCTGTTCTTCCCATTCATCAAAATGAGATGATCAAAACAAGCGACAGGAGTTTGTTCAGTGCTTCAGTCGTTATACGCCACCATAACGCCTCCATGTAGAAGATTATGACAAGACAATCGCCTTTCTTATTAATACATTTTCAATTTAAAAGTAGAAGTATATCAAGATTTCAAACAGTAGACAGGAGATATGATCAGGTGATCTTTTTTAATCCAGTCAATCAAGAAAATAAAACCTCATTGAGAAAAAGGTCCACATTTATGTGCAAACATGTGTCCAAAGAAACATTTGCTGTATCAAATAAACCCAATAAATTTGTAGGTACTCATGACTTCAGCCTGATTAAGTAAGTTGTTTTGAAAAGGAATTAAGTTTAGCATCTTATACGAGGTCTACATTACAAGTCAAAATCAAAAGTAACATTATAAAAACATCTAACTTGCAGCACACTGCATGACATTATTTATGATTTTACTCAGGAGACACTGATTGAGAGATTGGAGCTTGTACTGCTTAGGTTTGCAGAAGTTCTGGTCCATCAGTTTACTACCAGTACCAGTATTTGGGTCATTCTTTTAAAGTAAATGAAGGGATTAAAGTAAATTATTTTATAAATAAAACTGAGATCTTTTAAAATGTTTTTTCTGGTGTAAACAGCCTGTACTGTCACAAACTGCTGAAACACTGTGTACTTCACTACACACACACAAAACACTCACAACACACACACAAAGTACTGCATAATATCAACACCAATTTTTTAAATACAGTAAGTTAAATCACTTCCTGGTCTGAACGCACATCTGCTGCCTGTTGCTTCTTCTGTCCTCAAAGGATCGTGGCGTTTCTGGTATTTACTTTTCTGTTTGAGCTCTCTAAATGACACACGCCTGCTTTAGTGTCCAAACCACCCTCACATTTATTTTTCACCAGGCACAAACACACAAAGGAATCACTGATACTGTGCTTTGCCAGTTTTGGTAGGCAGTGATGGAAGCCAGTATTCTGTGCTTCTAAATAAACCAGTACATTAATGAGTCGTCCCTTGACATGTAAATATGAATTGAACCCATAAAAGGAAGAGATTGCGTAACAGGAAGGTGGGCTTTCAGTGGACTTTTTATTTTGTGTATTAAACTATTTTTAGCGCTTACCTCCTACATTTTCCATTCATATTCTCAGATGGCTTCTGCTGTCCTTGGACAATAAGTGAGTCCTTGCTGATAATTTCCTTTTCCCGCTACAGAAGCAATAATCTGTAAAGATTAGAAGTTTTTAATTTATTTTTGATAATCTTTCGTACGTTAAAATCTTTAATATTGTCTAGAATAGAGTTTTTAGTAGTTATACTCTTAAATAAATAAGAAAAAAAAAGATCTGAAGCTGAAAAACTAGGAGCTATTTATTATGCGCTAGCATGCTGTAGCCTTTTTCATTGCTAATAGAAGCCAAAGGAGGATGAAACCTAGACTTGTTACAGAAACCTTAATGGTCTACACTTTTAAAGGTTCAGTAAAGTGTGTTGATACAAAGCCTTGTATGTTATGATTGGATTGTGTAAATCAAGTTTAACTCTGTTGCTTTACTTTACCAAATGAAATAGTAAAACATCAGGGCTTAATCTCTGATAGACTGCAGACACCCATTGCATGGTGAATTACTCTTTTGAGGCCTTGAGTTCTGCATGCATGTAACCTGTATACTGGCAGTTCTGCTGGAAGTCATTATATATATTTAATGGGCAGTGTTGGGAGGGTTACTTTTAAAATGTATTCCGTTACAGATTACTGATTACATGTCAAAAAATGTAATCTGTA
>JBAMIG010000025.1:7224967-7255848 GCA_037177335.1 Kiunga ballochi
TTATGTTTGAAACCTGAAATGTGGCGAAAGGTTGCAAGGTTCAAGGGGGCCGAATACTTTCGCAAAGCACTGTATATATATTTTACTATATATATGTATATTTATATATAAAAAATATATATATATATATATAGATTTTTACTACATAGCAAATTTAACCTTGTAGCTGTGTACAGTGCATAGTGCACCGTTTTTGGCTTATGCATTATGGCTTATGTGTAACACTCCTCTAATGTTAAAACTTTTCAGAAAATCACTGAACCCATTCTGACTTCCTGGAAGCATGCAGACATATGAGGGCAGCCTTAATCTTGTGCATTTTACTGTACATTAAAATAAATAAACACGTCTGTCAAGGATTGATATACATCATGTTATAATCAGCTTCGCCTACATGCCGATGGCACTGTTTGAAAAGTCATAATGTGAGCGAGTGTGTGCAATGACATATTCATGACAGAATGTGTTTCATATTATCTCTTAATGCGGTTAATTCAAGAACTCGACGTAAAGTGGGCAGTAGATGAAAGGATGTGTAGCGGCCCTGTGCTGCCAGTCACCTTTTAACAGCCTGAGCTTCATGCCAAAGGGAATAAAATATGGGACTAATCCAACATGAAGGGATTTTAGGATTATCAAGGCATATTATGAAAGTTGGATTTTTTAAAACAGGACTTTTTCTTTTTAAAGCCCCGACTTCCATCTGACCAAAAAAGGAGAAAAACCTCTGAATCATGGCAAGCGTTGGGAATGACTGTCAGAGACTGGAATGCAAAACCACAGGTGTAATAAAAGTTGATACTTTTAATAACAGAAACCTTGTTTTTCAGACTAAAGAACAAAGTACAGAAAAAATATTGATACTAAGTTACAGAAACACACAAGACGCATCACACTTCTCACAAATAAGCAGCCAGACATTAAGATTACATGATCACTAAATTTACACACCTTAGGCACACAAGAAGAGTTGGTTGTCATGCCACATTTACACCAATATACAGAACGTTAATACACTGAAAGAACCGCACAACACCACCCACCATTTAGTCAGGAGGAAGGAGCACAGTGGACCAAACGATTGGCAAATAAACCCGTGCAGTGACATTATTTCTCTCATCTACATACAGTACAACATATTAAAGATGGAGTTATTTGCTTGCAGTAAGTATTAGCTGTATTTAATGGCAAGTCTCTGTGGCTGCATATTAGTTCAGTGTGAGGCTATGGGACACATCAACAGACCCTAAACGACAGACATGGTTAAAATAAAAAAAACAGTATTGCCATTTTTAAAAAACAAATAAGCAAAAGTAGAATTTGGTTGATTCAATTCAGCTTTACTAACTTTTGTGAAATGAGCAAAAGAAGTAAACCAGGGCTGTAACAACATAAAGAAGCATCTCAGGGTATGAGGTGGGCCCTAGATGGGACCCCTCTATAACTAAAATGATACAAACTGGAACTCTATCTATAGATAGTGCACTTAATAAAATATTAACTGAACTAATAAGGTTACAGAAACCTTTTTAGAGTGCTTTTCCATGTTCACAGGCGCTAACTGAGGAGTTTGAATTGATCCTAAAAATCCTGTCTTACTTTTTAGCAGGCACCTTAAGACAATTCAAAATCCAAAATGTTATCATTTAGAGCTAACGCTATATTACGTGTTCTTACATGAAAAGTCAGTGACATTGGGTAAACATCTGCATTATAAGAAATGTTCAAGTTTGAGCCATTTTAGAAGGTAACATCATTATAATGAGAACATATTGCAAAAACCTCCAGTCATCAGCAGACACGTTACTGGGTGTTAGCGCCAGTAACCGGCAGCTGGATGAAGGTAGACACATGTTCAGATGCATTTCAGATTTAAAATTCTTGTCACTCTTCCAGGAGTGATCTTTTACCGTGATACGAGGAGTCTGCAGGTCGTCAGATCAGAGGGGAATGACTATAATCTGAGGGTTTTAGTCCTACATACTGGTGAACATCAACCCTTTCAACTGGAATACACTTTGTTTTCAATTGATCAGGAATTTTTCACCCACAGCTCCAGAATGTTATTGTCTCCTGTTCAATCAAAAGAAAGCCGGGGTCTAAGCAAGAGTCTTGTCGAGGAATTATTCATATCTGACTGTACCTGTTGTGACAAGCAAGACACACATGCTTTAGTCTACTAGATGTTGCTGGAAATGAGTGTTTTTCCTCAAGTTACTATTCCAGACACTACATCATTGCATTTTTACAGTATCAGGTGTATCGAGCTGGTTGAGAGCGTTGATTTTTTAAATCTTTTTTTGCACAGATAATATTAGTTCTAATACAAAACACTGCTTATTTCACAAAACTTCAACAGTACTACCAATCTGTTGTCAGCTTCTGCAGCAATATGGCTAAACCTGAGGTAGGCACCAGTAAAATTTGCAGTTAACATCCAATTAAGTATGATGAAAGAAAAAGTATTTCGAGTTTTGAGCAAATAACTAAAAAAAAAACAAACAAAAAAAAAACAGGGAAATAGGCAAACCTACATGAGTAAGGACAAAAATGAGCCGAAACCTGGTCATTTAGTAAAATCTGACTTCAAACATGAATGCAGAAACAGCATCAATGAGATCTTAAGCTCAAACTGACATCAAAGTTATTCTTCATCCTGGCTGAAGTCTTCATCACACTTATGGTTTTAACTGCATTTCAAACGCAGCTGCTGTTGAGTGTCTCTGCAGGGCGGGACAAGCCACGGACACAGTGATCAAAGTTAATACGCCACTTCGGCTGTGATGTCACAGCATTATTGCGTGGCACATAAGGGATAGGAAATCCTCATTGATTAGGTATGGCTTATTACACTGCAGTGTTACATAGTGAATAGTAATCTTTAAAATACAGACAGAACAAAATGGCGCCAATCACAGTCTCAAAATTATATGCTGATTTGGTCCATTTTGACTCACTGCTTAGGGTTAAGTAATAATCACAAAAGTGCTCAATGACAAACTGCATTGACTCGATAAAGCTGACTCTAAAGCAGGATGTTTTCCTTTAAACAACTCTCTGAGGCAGAATTGTGACTTTAGGCGACAGCAAAAAGCAGAGGGATCACAGGTGAGGCAAAGCACCTTGTAGTGATATGCAAAAACAATGTTCCAAGTATACGTTTATCATCTTTTCAGCTGTCCCACTAACATAAAGTCCAATCAGGTCTGATCTGAGACAGCAATGGTGGTGTTTAGTGAAGGACTGAAATATCTCATGCATTCCTCGTACAGACTCGTTCAAATGTGATGATGCTAGCAGGATTAGCATTAGCCCCACATTTGCTAATCTGCCTGCATTAAACACTGTGAAACCTGTGGATTTTGACCTGAAACTATGGAAATGAAAGGTAATCAGTTTATTGTAACCACATAAAACTGTTGCATCTGGAGTTACTGTTTTAACTTAAATTACTGTTAACAATACCAGTGTTTATGTCTCTAGCTTAGCTTTGAGAAACCTTTCCAATCCTACAACCTAACAGCCTTCATGTCATCTGGTCCAGATAGGTGAACAAAGACATTTGTTTTCTATGTTTTAATGGGAGTTTGGAAATGGTCTTGGAAAAAGACTTCCACGCATTGATGGTAACAAACCCAACAACCTGGATCCTACGAAGGCATCCATTCACGAGATTTCTGCCTCAAGAGAAACTGTCAAAGCAAAGTTCTGTATTTGTCCATAAGAAATTAAAGTTTTTGGAATAAGTAAAGGCCAATGCTCTTCATTACACTGACAAGTTCTAAAGTAGAAATAAAAATGGCTTAAAACCTAATTATTGCAACAAAAAAAAAGGGTATTTCTTTTTGCTGTAGTATCGCTGTGGATGTTATTAGCGTAGGAACACCTTCAGACCTACATATTCATTCATTCATTCATTTATTTAATCATTAACTACCACTGGACCATTTTAACTGCCATTTACACCAAAAATGTTTTGTTCAGAGAGCTAAACAGGAAGTTTTATCAGGACATGTGATGTCCGGTGATGTAACATTTTAATAAATAGGTTTTTAATCAATTAAACTGTTTTTTAAATTATGGATTTATACCATATACTATGGGAAGGATGGATATTTACCTGTTAATCCTCAGTCAACATGTTTTCTTTTAACTTGTTTCAGATTTCAGACACAGCTGGCTGGAAAGCACCCACATAATATTTACAGTCCACATGATTTTTGTCCCACTAAGAATATTCACTGTTTTTTTCTTGGATATATTAATATGATCTGAAAAAAATTAATTAATTACATTGAATTTTTCATCAATTACAATCTTTTATTTTATGGCCAGAATATTTTCTCCAGTTTAAATTAAATGTTATGTTGCATCAGTTTTTTTTTTTTCCGGATAAAGAGCCGAATGGAAATCCTTCAAACACTGTGAAGGTTACATTTTTCTGAATGCTGTTTTTAAGCTTCAGGAAAATTCAGCAAATCTGTGGAAACCTCTTAGGAAATGTTAAACTAAAGACTCAGAAAAGCATTGTTGCTGTAAAATAGCCAAAAGGAACCTGTCTCAGTTTTTCTATTTGACTTTACATATGAAATTCATTCAGGTCCAAAACAAAACTGAATGTTGGGGAAGGACGTCTGCTGTCACTGCAGGTCAAACATACAACAAAACCCACAAGAGGGTGAATATAATCTATAAGTCCAGTTAGTCGTAGAGTAAAGTAGAAAAAAAAAGCATCTTGAATGGATAAAAGCTCACAAATCTCAAAATCTTACATTCTCCCTCTTCGTCTTCCAACACTCAGCAAGGTTAGTTACGATTAAAATCTCCCACAACATGTACTCAATAGCACTATTCACAAAGCAAAAACAGGGAAAAGGACAGCTGTAGGGGAAGATCGCAGCCCTGATGGAAGACAATAAGCCAGCACAGTTTGCAACTTGTAAAAATCCAAAGCTCAGAAGTGGCACTACTGTAGCTGTGTGACTGCTTTATTGACAAAGTGCAAAGGGTTTTTTTAATGTTCTATCAAAAAGCACTTTGGTAATGTTAGGCCAAGGTGGAGAAGTCACCATGTCGTAAACTAATAAGTGTCTCCAGCACACGAATGTCTGAGAAATGCAACTGCTGGCTGAGATGCTCGACAGCTCGCTGGTCATCAGTTACGAGCAGCATGTGTCAATATTGCAGTACACATCTGCAAACAATTTGGAAGCTGACTGTTAATTAAAAAGATAAAGATACATATAAATAAATGTAGAAATAAGTACATAGTATCACCTGGTGGACATAGAGAATGCAGAAGGATTAAATACCCAGCAGTACAAGCCAGAATATGAGCAGTAAGTATAATTATTTTGCACTAAAGAGGCCAAAGTGCCATCAGCTGATCTGACTTGAAGGGTGCAGACAGGAAAACTACCAGTTAGGGCAAGCATGACAAAATATGCTGTTATAAAATAAAAAAAAGAGAAAAGAACGGCATCTATGTCAATTCTGACGTTTCCTCAACACCTTCATGTGAGATCCCAGAGACAAGTTGGCAATTTCTAGTGACAGACGCATCACTGATCTGAAGACATGAAGAAGAAAAGACAAGCTGAGGTCTGGAGGTGAGAGGAGACTCCATATTAGATGGATAGCAGAAGTGACTGACAGGAACTGCAGGCTTTTAGTCGGAAAAGAGGCTGGCAAAGGACTGCCGAAGGCTGCGGATAGTCTCAGCTTTAGCCTCGTCATCAGTCAGGCTTCCTCGTAGAGTCTCTGTGAAGGTGTTGGTCAGTGACTGGGATTTGCTGTGCAATGCAGAAAGACAGGTCAGAAGAAAAAAAGGAGAAAAGAATCCTTCATCCTGATGGTAGAATTTATCCAGACGCACTCTCCAGCAAAGGTAATTACAGCAATGAAGTAGAGACAGAATATTACAGCTGCATGCCTGAAATCTGGACTTACTTCAGCTGAGGTGACTGCTTCTGAGATCCAGGCCCAGAGGAAGCTGGGATGGGACCGGGCTGGAAGGCCTGGCTGGGGGACGTTGTGGCTGACCGAGCTCTCTGAGGTGACCCCTGAGCTGACTGGGAGGGAGAGGCAGAAGCAGAGCGGTGTCCTCCTGCAGTACATATATGCATCGGTCATTTCACTGCACCAAACTGTGCATCACTGTGCTAAGAAAAAGGCTTTTTACCTCTTCTGGGCTGTGTGGTCTGAGATTATAGGGAAACAGAAAAGGAAAGAGATATAACATTATATTCAGAGTATTTTCTTTCATGCTTCTGCTGACAGGTATGTAAAAGTAGGATGATGTGACACCTAGTGGCCACAAATACAAACAGCAACCAGAATGTTGTTCATGCGTAACATAGAACCGGTGAGTGTTTATAAGAGCACATTCATGTCAAGTCTAAGTTATAAACGATCAACTGTAGGTTATTTTATTCATCCTCTGTCCAAGCCTCAATATACAAATACAGAAGAGGAATGAGTTTGTTAATATTGCCCAAATTGACCAACGACCTACTACTACTGTTACCACTTCCAGGTTAGTGAGGCTTTAAGTAATTTCACTTAAAACAGATGAAGATCAACAAACAATATTTACAAAAGTTTAAGGATTTTAGATGACAGAAACAAACTTTTTATTCTACAGAGATAAATATGTAGTTATAATAACGCAGCCCTGCTAATAAAGCAGCATCATTACTTCCTGCCATGTAATCGATCAGCACCGTAGCATCAGTACGCCTATAAGCAGTTGTTCTGAAAGCGACAGCCGGCACAAAAAGTAAAAGCATTACAAGTTATATGAACATTAATTTTATCACTTTACCTTCACGGAGGAAGGCTGAGGTGTGGAGACTCCCAGCAGCACATGAGCCATCTTATTGATGACCAGCTCTGTGATCAGCTGTTTGTCCTCCTCCACATGCTCACCAATTAGAGGCAAAGAGCTGTCCATCACCTGCAGAGACAAAATGTGAAATAATAAACAAATAAAACTAAACTATGTCCACCAGATGGCAGGATTGTATCTGTTATTCTGATGACTGCATCTCCTCCAACCCCCAAAGGATTTCAGTGAAAATGGACTTGGTGGTGTGTGGCCAAAAGTGATGAGTCATCTCTGCAGATCACATGAATGACTGTGTAGTTTGTTGAGGTTAGGGGACATAAGCTTTACAACCCTCTGCAGGCCTTAAATCCAATTAACTGCCGGATGAGACCGACTACTCTACATGTTCCCATGCATTGGTCAGAAAACCTCTCATTGTATATCCGTCTCCATCTAAACTGCAACAACCACTCAAAACTACTTGAGAAGTTTTAATTTAGAGGGTTTAAGACATAAACTGAGCTTTGTTCTGATGACTGACTGCTGCTCTGCTGCATGATACCCATGAACCACATGACCCTGCAGCTATTTTCTTTTAGGGAAACTTCAGCGGAACATCAAACTAAGAACGTCCATGTCCTTTAGTTGCTTTCATAACGATAATGTGAATCAGTCAGAAAAGGGCACAAATCACATCAAAATGCACTATATTAACTAAAAGAGGGAAAATAAACAAAACAAAAACTTTCCCACCACTTGAGCTCACGTGCACACACACGTGCACTCCTGAACCTTAAGAGTCTAAGAGGTCTGGAAAGCCATCATCCTTCTCCATGAGGACCAAAACAAACAGCGGCAGAGGAGTGTGGCTGCTGGCGCTGATGCTGGCTGGGTTGCAGATTCCCATCATGGTGGATGAGGCTGCTGCACCGCACCCCGACCCAGAGCTGTAAACACAGTGCACGGCATGAACGTGTGTGCTGATCCTCACACACGCTCCATTGCCCATGCATGCACTGCAGTCATGCACAGAGGTTTTATTACAGAACCTTTCCGAGGGGTTTTCTTTGGTACTATTAGATGAATACTTTCTCAAGGGCAATACATGAGCTGCTTTCTAAACATCCGAGCGTTTGTTTGACTGGTCTGCAATAAGACCTTTAATGGCATAAGATAAAGTACTTTATCCATGCAACTACTAATTATTGTCCAGCCTTTTTTCAGACATTTCTTCATGACTGTGCAGAATTTAATAAGCAGCAAAAGAAATTCACATTACGAAATGGAAAAAAAAGAAAGAAGAGAGAAAAAAACAGGACACAACATCAAAGATCCACATGTCCATAAAAATGCAGATTCATTTTCACTTTCATTGATTAAAAAAAGTGATTGGGAAAAATGGTTTTATGTTTCTGTAATGTAAAATTAAACCATGTCTTCAGGCAGTTTTCATGGAAAACCACTAACTGCTGTGTTTATGTCACAAAGTCCGCCAAGTGCAAAAGATTCTTCCTTCCTTCTTTCCATTCTTTTGGATTTTCTTTTATACCCATCTAAACTTTCTTCTTCTCTTCAAACACTTACAGGGCCTTTTTGGTTGTTGAGCTAAAAATGGCAATGATTTAAATTAATCATGCACAAAAATAAGAGAGGTGTGTGTGTGTGTGTGTGTGTGTGTGTGTGTTAGTGGGGGGGATGGGTAAAAATAATAATAACGGGGACTTGTTCAGGACTGAGAAAGAAAAGCAGTGCAGTGAAGGTGACAGATTTTTTAACACCACTCTCTATGGTTGTGTTGCCTGTGCCGGAGTAATTCATTTATTTAAAGGAGATTTATGATGCTTTTAAATCCTTTTAACATGTAAATCATTCATTTATTGTCTGTATAAAGTAATAACGCAACGCTATAGTCTGAATTCCTGCTTATTCTTGCTCCACACACACCTTATAACCTCTGTTCTGAGGTGCGTCTTCAGAGCGACTCGTTTTGGTGCCGTCTCTTTAAATGTTAATAAAGCATGTTAAGCCCCGCCCCCCTCCAGGTCACAGGAAGTTCAACTTTACCCTGTTCCACCATGTTGGTTGCTTGATAGCAGCGGTATGCTAATCTCAGGGCAAAGAAACTTTTTTTTTTGGTAAGGTTACTAAAAATGTCAACAAAAACTTATCCGATTCACTAAATTTGTTACCTGGAAGTTTATAACATCATTCAGCAGAACCACAGCAAATACTGTCATGTAGTATGTAGATGAAAAACAGCGTAATAAAGAATAGTTTTCTCTATTCTCTATTTTAACTAACTGAAAAATAAGACAAAAAAATACAAGGATATATATGCAGGAGGGAATAAATTTACATTGTCTGCTATCCTAAACACTTGGAAATGCACAAAAACATGTATTTTAAACCTGCCACACACAACAAAAATACTGTCTCTTGTGACTGCTTAGCAGATTGTTCTCTGTGGTGTTTAACCGAGTAAAAAAAAGGACCAGACCGAGAGCTTTCCAGCGCTTCACTTCTTCACTTTATTCTTCTCTTCTCTCATTACATCTGCATCATTCTCTCAGGCAATTGTATAGCGCCCTCTCTTGGTGCTTATCCATATAACAGAACACAACATTTCCCCTTTCCTAAGAAGAATTTACTTATGCAGAAATGGTCATTTCTTTTTTCCAAGTAGACCGTAATCTCATAACTTCAAATGCAGTAGATATAACAACAGAAATATGAAAATGTGGATCACAGAATTTACCACCATTCTCTACTGTAGCACCAAACAATATTTGAAATAGGCATGAAAGAACAAACCCTTTTTCCATTAGTGACTTGAAAATGAACTCTCAGTGTCAAACAACACTAGCTTAGTATAACCTTATGGGAACTGCATTTACATCTGGCTGTAGTGTATAACTTTCCTTTTTAATCAAGGCACACTATCAAAACACTCATTTGTATTGCGACAAATATTTTAGCTCATGAGTCCTGTTTTCTTATCTAACAAAACCTGATAACCATTGAGGTTCATTTCTTGTTCTCTGGCTTCTTCTTGGGTTTAATTCTGGTGCATTAAGCTGTAGTTCCTCTGGCAACCTAAATTCATCCAAAGTACTGTCCTTGTCCCTACCAGTGCAGGTCAAAGCCTCTTTAGGAAAGAATGCCAGCTTTGATGCATTCCATTTCCGACCATCACTTAGCAGGTAAGTGTTTGGTCCCACTTTCTTGATCACAGAGGTTCTGTGAATCTGGATGAGCCCTTTGGAACGTGGTCAGGTCTCCGAACACGGACAGTGTCGTTTACTTGGAACATAGGTACTTTTGCACCAACCTTTCTTTCTGTGTACTTTTTTCTCTTTTCCTGTTGTTGTTTCACAGTTTCTTTCACTTGTGCAGATGTCTTTATGTTGTGTGAGACCGGGAGTATGTTTAATTTTGTGCGCATTTTCCTGTTCCTTAGTAGCTCAAATGGTGTAGCCCCTGTAGTAGCATGTTGTGTGGCATGATAGTTTTGCAAGAACTCTGTAAAGAAACTTCTGTGAAATCTGTCAAACAGCTTCAGGAAAAAAATGAACAACCTGACACGTCCCACAACAACAACAAAGCAACAAAAATGTACAACAAAAGCATCATTTGCTTTTTTAAGGCAATACAAAGTGTGCACACTGATCCACATGCCAAACATAACCTTAAAAAATGGTGCCCGTTGTGCTTAATGAACAAATAAAGGTAAAACAACAATGTGTTGAGCCAAGATGCTAAAGTCAGTTTGCTAGTGCAGGTAACACACGTGTATCATCATCTTCCTCCTAATACTGCTTAATTTGAGTGCATAAAATTCAACATAGGCAATATAATGCAATCAGGTGTTATTTGATTTCCTGTTGACTTTCTATCATTTCCAACCTATTTACCTTTGACCTCGGACATAAACAAGGCTTTTTGCTCCATGGTAGCTGCTGCTCACTGGACAGTTTCTCTTTTTCTGACCGGTCTCTGTAAAGCCTAGAGAAGACTGCGTATGAAAGTCCCAGCAAATCAGCAGTTATTGAGATATCCAGACCAGCTTGACCAGAAACAAAAACTGCCATATAAAGCTACTTAAATTCTCTTTCTTCCTCTTTTTGATGCTCTCTTTTAACTTCATGCTTCTATTAATAAATGCACTGAGATGCTACGATATAATGAGCTGATTAGCTATTTGCATTAACCAACAAGCACATAGATCATAAAGTGAAAGTAATCCAGTGACTGACAGGGACTTTAGATATACAACTTTCTGGAAATGCTTTCATTTTATTATTTAAAAATGAATATTTTATCTCTATGTTTTACAGAGCTATCCAGCTGTTTGGAGTTTAACACAGCAGCAGGATTACCCTTACCTTGAAACCCTCTAAAGCTCTTCCTTCTCCGTGTGTACCCGATGTTTTGGCGAGGATTTAGCGGTAAATTGGGGTGTGGCACAGTGTTTTGGCCAGTTGAGTCATTACCACATGGGACTGAGCAAAGGCCTGGCAAACTATTACCAGAGGCCACTTCAAAGAGTGTGGTGGCAAACTGAGCTGGGATCCACCCTGCTGATTTATTAGGTTACAGAGTCATCTAGCAGAAGACGGGAGCTGCTGCTGGCCTTTTAAACACTGGAACACAGAGGTGTTGTTATGCACTTTAACTGAGTCGAACAGTCTGTCTGGACAATGTTCCCAACTGCACATGAAACCTCACGGTGAGCAACATGTGAGATGTGTTCAAGTTATAATGCAATTGCGCAACACAGCTCGGCAGAGAAGGGGTTTTCTCTGAATTAAAAAAACAACTTCAACATAAGTTTTACTTCTTGTTGCTGCTGGGTTTGTACATTTTTTACTTAAGCTCATGTTATAAATATATCCCTACACTGGTATTATCTAATTACTAGTGCACCATTTTCCTTCCTTCCTGTATAACATGATAAACGCTATGTTAAGAGTACAAGTTGTCAGAATAAACCATGTCATGGTGGTGTGTCACTGAGGAAAACTTATTCACTGTAAGAAATATTGGCTAGTTACATAATCATATATAAAACTTTCAAATGTATCTAAAGCAATTAAATATACAGCAAACCTGTTTGGCCTTATGCATCTCTATTATTCTGTAAATGCTGGAAAATCATTTGGGAACCATCAAAAAATGCTGTTGATATTCTATGTTTATCTATTCAATCTTTCAGACAGAAAAACTGTTTTCAAGAAGAACAATTCAACCCTAAACAGTTCAGTAAAGTCAGTGAATAATGCTGATATACATGACTTCTAGTCAGCTTATGAATGGGAGGCCATGCAGGTAATACATCAACATCCCCGTTACAATTATCATCAGACAAAAGGGACTTTAAACCTGTTAGATGGACACGTGATGGACTGGTGACTTGAGCAGGGTGTGCACCTCCTCTGGCCTTTAACAGCCTCCATAACCATGCTATGTGACATCATATATCATTTTATTTAATTCCTGTACAATTATCAAATCATATGACATTTGCCACACAAATATCATAACACAATCTGTATAAGACTACTGTACCACTGCACCCATAAAGGTCGTATTATATACCGGAACTTGCTGTTTTAGTAAGTTAATCAGAATGCAGACATGCAAAGTAAGCCGAAAGTAAAAAAACCTAAAGATAACTTTAATATCTGATGACATGATGGATCATAGAAGACCTCAACTAATCCAAATTCAACCTCCCTCCATAAAAGCCCAAACCATGATGACTACAAACGAACTAAAACACTTTGGTCATGGTCATTTGTTATTAAACAGTGGCGTGGTCTGCAATGACATCTAGTTCTCTGCCACACCACGTCACTTCTCTGGCATGCACACTTTTCCAGTGAAATGCCACAAAGTTGAGCCTTTTATCAACTGCAGTAAAGAGATAATGAAGTGCCTCTGAGCAGCTCATTGCTTTTCATTAGGGAGAGGTGTCATGGCTGTTGTGTTTCGCCTCTAACTGAGAACAGATTCCCACCATGACGCGCTGACAACTCCTCCAAAGGTTAATTAAATTGCATCAAAGGTTGAAGAGATGTTTAGAAAAAGTGGAAGGAATGAAGAAGTGATGTTCATCAGGAAACATTGCTCAACGGCATCGCTGCTTTCACCGTCCAAACAGTCCAGATCTCAGACTACACATCCTTTGGGAACTATGAGATATTTACTGAGATAGTTTGAGTTTAAAAGGCTTATTTCTTCATAGCTGACCTGACCCAGCACACAGATAGAGGGAAGAGTGATGTCATGCTCCTGGGCTAAATATATCCATGTCAAACTGGTCTGTTTCCTCAGATTTCAAGGCACAGGAAGCTGTTCTAAAAACAAAAACTGACTGCATGATGCATTAATTTATCTCATGAGCTTTTCTTGGGTGTGTTTTTTTTCCAGGAACAAATATGATCTTCTCATATCGTTTATTCCCTGCTGTATGTGGACTGATAAGGATTGCACACTTTACCATAGATGAATAAATTGGTCATAGCATTGTGACTTTCTTCTTTTTAATAATTACATGTGAAAATTTTGGATTAGTACAAAAGAATTAAGTCATTTCTGAGACGGCAGCTCATTTATGTTAGACGCCTTCATTAATTATATTTTCTGCACGAGAAAAAAAATGGATGAATAGTGTAACTTTTCTTGGTCCCCACTTTCCTACCGAAGTGTTTTCTTTGCCATTTTATTTCCACATTAAAGATGAAATAGTATTCCTTTGGAGGCTTAGACACAGTGGAACAAAGTTAAGAATTTCACACCTTGTTAGCAAAAAGCTGCATTCAGTAAATATGACGTTAGCGTCAACTCCCAATCGTCTTTATTGGCCAACTTTTCAAACCCCAGTTTTGCTTTTACATATTCCCCAAAGTCTTTTTAAGCTTATGAATGGTTGCTGTTAATGTTTTAGTGACAGACTGTTTTGTGTTTGAAAACTGTGGATGACACTGAATGTTGGACGGACTAGCTAATGCTAGCTTTGTCTTTAGCTTCCAGAAGCTAAAGATTTTGTTACTAAAACTTAGCTGCTGTGCTTATATATACCAATAATATAAGCCGTGAGGTTAAACAATGTAAGATAGCTAGAAGAAAAAAAGCTAAATAAACTACATAGATTAACTAAAAACATCTTAAGTTTGAGAATTGAATTGGATTGGTGGAAACTGCTGCTGCCCTACACATGGAAAAAAACAACATCAAACCACATTTGTTATGTCAGGCTGTGACAGTTTTATTCATCCACAAACCTCAAGCTACATGATAGAAATTAAACTTTACCAAAGGAGTGAAATAAACAGGTTGTTTTTGCAGACTGAAAAAGACAACCACAAACCCTGCTGTTTTCATTGTGCTGCCTGTGTTTAGTCTGTGGACTAATCAGTCTTTCAAGGCTCAGCTGATTGCATCTCACCAAGTCTAGCTGGAACTATCCGTGCTGACTTTGACCATGACTGTAACCATCTTTTCCCTGCTGTAGATATTAAAAAGATGGAACCTAAGGTGATGTTGACATTGAATTAAATTCCCAAAAAGCCTATAAAGAGTTGTTGCTTCTGTAAATGTCCAATTATTTAATGAAAGCTGAGAAATAAATGTACGAAGGACTATAACAAAATGATTAGAAGCGAGTTTTAGCTTAATTTTTCTTAAATCTGTACTCAAATCTCTTTGAGCTGCTATCTGAAAACACTGACCTCAATAATGTAGTCATTGCCATCCTTTCCATGAACAGCCTTCACAGCACAGATGTCTAGGCCACCAAACATCTCCGCACAAGAGTCAATCCACACCCGATATCTGGAACAAAGTTACACTAATTACTGATAAACCAATACTTAGGGTCCCTTATCTTTGGAGATAACCTTGGGTACAAGTTGACAAGTACAAACAGTGACAAATTTGATACACTAAAAATAAATAAAATAATTCAACAACATATTTGCCTTTGAACAGTATGTTATTATGTGAAGCTGAAGGCAGATAAAACATGTACAGTCGGTGTACCTGTCAGTCATTGCAATCTGTTCCAGCATGGCTGAACCCGTGTTGGCCTTCCAGTTACCAGAAATGGATGTTCTCCTGAAAAAAAAGGAAATCAGCAGGAAGTGCAACAATCTGTTCTGCACTAAAGTCTGCAGGGCAGAATCTCTTCAAATGAGTGTGTTTGTTAAACTGCAGCTCTCATGGGAGAAACAATCGCGAGTGCATCAGTGATAGTGATTTCAGTCCACACCTACAATATGTTTGTGTCAGGGCCAATTACAAACATGGCAAAGATGTGGGGAAAAACAAAAATGAGATAAGACTTAGCAGTGCCACTTCTCTCAGATCTGTTGAGCAATTGTTTAGATTTAGAAACATGAAAGTTACGAGGGCGTTAACACGTCCATTTTTTTGTTCCAGTATGCTTGACTGATTTAGCAAAGCACTGACTTGCTTCCAAATGGGTGTGCGTGCTTTCATGAGGAGTGGAAACATGAAAAACACACTGATGCTGAAAGCTTTCAGCGATCTATGATGGCTCACGTCTGCACGTATAACCTGAAACATTATACGGAATGAGCTGTGTTCCAAGTTTATAAAAACAAAACAAAAACATGGCAGTGAAGAGAAAGTTAAAGATTACGCAATTACAATTGCAGATAATGTTTGGAGCGCGACTGCATTCCAGCCGCCAACATCTGTGAGTATAATAAGTTGTTTAACTATGCAGTCTTGCATCTTCCATTATTGGCCACTTAAGCTGGTAGTAATGAGTTTACAACTTTAAAGTTTTCATTCTAAAGTTCCTTCAGAACATATTTTTTTTCAGGTGTTAATACATCTTAAATGTGATTAATTTGCTGCAAGAGAAATAATGTCCCAGTTCCCAAAGCCTTTACTGAAGAACTGCCACTTCATTTCAGTCACACAAGATATTCTGTAAAAATCTCATGGTCTAAAAAGCCAATTTTAGCTCCATTTAATCAAATTTTAGTCTTGAAACCATTTAAACACACGCAAGTTAAATGTTTCACTGTTAAACTAGTCAAAAACATTTACTTCTAATATCTACAAACGCATACAGATACAGTTACAAGTTGGTTTTTCCTGGAATAAATGTCATAAAAAAGAAAGAAACTGACTCCAAAGTTTCTCCAATTAAGTTAAATTGAAACAGCCTAATGGTAGTATAATCATGACAAATAGCAATATTAATTTACCAGTACATGTACGAGTAATACTGGAAACTATTACAGCGAGAAACCTTCTGCGTAGCGATGTAAGGGTTAGCTGTGGTAAAAGAGACTGCTTCTATTTCACGGATAAACAGTAATTATTCTCCGTCTTCCACACTAGCATCACTTTCTATGCCATGATGTCATTTATTGTCGCCTAACTTTATTACGACACTCTACGAAATGTCTCATAAAACGAGCCAAAATAAACCAGAGGCAGCTGTTTTAACACAACTAATTTAGAGGCAGCTTCCCCACATCTTTCCTCTTCACATGTACTTGTTAAAAGCCAAAGAGTAAGACTCTGGCGGTGTGAAACGTCTCACATGTAAGCCTTGTAGTTGTTGCCAATCTTCTGAATGCGGATATCGTATTTGGACTGGACGTAGGGCTCAGTGGTTGCATACGTCCCAGCGAGAGCCACCACACTGGTGATGTCCTGGAAGTCTTGTTGGTTTTCCACTTTAATCTGTGGAAGAGAGGCCACTTGTTAGTGAAAGCTAATTACAAAGTGTGTTGTCGAAGCTGGCAGCAGTTGCTTAAAATCCCACAGGAATGTCACACTTGTGCATGGGCCGCATAATGAAGGGTCCCTGGTTGGAAAGACTGCCAGGGGCCGCTTTAAACAACGTCACTATCAACTTATTAGACTGTAAACACAGGATGAAGGAAAATGATGCAGTGGCACCCAGTCAACACAAATCATGTCTGTTGTGTAAAAATCAAGTAGCTTTGTTTTGTTTTATTTGTTTCCATGGGGATAGTCAAGCCTGAAACAACAGCAAAGTTTATCCACCGGAAGCCTCGGAGCAAAGCATGATGAAGTCACTGCACTTCATCACAAAAGGACTTTGGTACTTACTCGTCTATTTTTACAAGCTCAATGGAATAAATGTGAGATATTTCACAGTTTAAAGCTCATATGGAAATATCCGTCTTCCTTATTGATATCTATAGTCATCTTCACCTATATAATATGCTGTATTCACTGTACACAGGGGATATGGAAACGTTATCACATTAGCATTTATATCAACTGAATTAATACAAGGATTGTGCAATATTTCATATCTAGACTTGCAAATTTAACGTCTTTTAGCTACAACGGAACCAGTTAACAAGAGTAAACTAAAAATATTCAACACAAGTAAAGTAAGTGAAAGCAGTGAAGTGAGTCAACAGTGATGCTCATTATTAATAGATTCAATATGTGAGGAAGAGTAACACCAGGATTTTTGACCATTACAGTCTGAGCTGGTGGATATAAAACAAATAAGCCAGTCATCTTCAGCATGCCTACATACCGAAATGTATTGAACTGCTGCCATGTGATCGGCTGATTAGATATATAAACAAGCACTTAAACAGATGTGAATAATAAAGTGGCTCGTTCAATGCATTTTATTGTGTAATAAATAAGTTTAATGTAAACCTTAAATCAAAACTGTGTTGAACCACTAGTAAAATTTCCATAGGTCTTTATCAATAAGTTTGAAAGAGTATTTGAAGCTATGTTATAATAGAAAGGGACAGCAGGACAGGTGTGCATGGGGAAAATCTGCATGCTCTTCCGCTGATGTTTACAAGGGAATGTGTTTGGCCCCCAGTAACCTACAAACAACGCTTTCAAAACATTAACAAATACAAATTACAAAGAAATGCAGAGGAGCTTTTAAAGATGATGCACCCTTCCATCAAAAGATGAGTGAAAGCAACAATATGTCTAAAACTATAAAAACTTTTAATAGTTCAAGGAGCATGGTTAACTTTAATAGATAATAGGGTGAAATGGTGGCAATACACACAGAGCTGTTAAACCAATGAGCTTGTAAAATTAGCTCATAATGCAAAAATGAATCCATCCAAGCCAACAGAGAACAAGGCAGATGAACCCAATCTGAATTTAAAAGGGTCATATTATGTTCTGAGACAGTGTTTCAATACTGGTCCTCAGGCCCCTCCTGCTCTGCGTGTTTTAGAGGAAACCCTTCTTTAACACACCTGAATTCAATAAATGTCTCGTTTACAAGCTGCAAAGAATGTCATGGGCAGGTTAATAAATATGAGTCAGGTGTGTTGGGTAGAAACACAGGTAAGACATGCAGGGCAGGAGGGCCTGAGGACCAGAAACACTGGTCTGAGGGATCCACCATTTATACAGCTTTATGGTGCATATTCAAGGTCTGTAAAGTTACAGAGTCTACAGGGAGTTATTCTTTTCCAATAAGTCTGAATTAGATCATTTCTAATCCTGGTTTTACTTGCCATTACATTTCCATTTCATCATGCAGCATATTTTGCATCATGGCTGTTTAGGTCATAGTGTTTGGTTTTGGACTGCTAGTTAACAGGGACATTCAGAAGAGTTGGAATTTCAAAAAGCAATTTCTGGATGGATTTCCAAAAGCACATTTAAAAATTGGTGGCTAAAATCCATGCTCAAAAGCATTCATGAATCAGCCCTTTTTCTTCTCTTTATTTTACTCGAAGAACCAGAAGATCTCAGAAAGAGCATAGCAGAGTTAAAATACAGAGGAAAAAATAAAAGAAAGAAAAAACAACTTCTTGTTTCTTTTCCTGAACTCCTTTCCTTATCCTCAGCTGAAGAGATCAAAGTCAGATGGGAGAGATGATGATAACAGGAAGTAAACAGAAACTAAGAGAGAAATCGTGTGATGGAAAGTTAATCAGGCCACATGTTGACTCGGTTTAGGCAGACCCTAATATGAAGTAGAAAGCCCAGCTTTGTATTCTGAACACAGGTCCTTCCAGAGAAGTGCCCTATGCCTCAGAGAAATTAAACTATGACAAACACAAACCCAGAGAGGGGGGACCGCTATCATTAAATAGACTTGTGGTAAGAATTATACCTCACTCGTTACCAGAAAAAGTTCAGACTTCTTGGCACAGTTGAGGCAACAGATCCTCCCTTACAACAGCAAGACTATGGTCCTCCAATGGTATCTGGTTACTGAGAATTTATGGAAAAAATGTTGCAGGAGCCCAATAGGTGGGTGGATTGATGCAGTTACTGTTTCTCAGCTCTATTTCACTGTCATGTCGACAAAGTTGAGCCAAAAAAAGAAGCTTTCTTTGTCCAAGTCCGTTTACATCCCAGTCTCTCCTTCAGTCATGACCTGGACATGGTGACTGAAACAATGAGATTGTGGTTACAAGCAGGTGAAATGAGTTTCCACTGCAGGGTGTCGGGGATCTCCTTTACAGAATAAGTAGGTTGACCATTTGGTTGGGGCTCAGAATACAGCCAGTGTTCTTTCTTATTACGAAGAAGCAGAAGGACTATGTCTCTGGACTGGTCTGGGGACATCTCAGGACATCTCTGAATGAGATGGGAAAAGTGGCAGGCAAAAGGAGGAAGGGTGATCTGGGTTTCTACGCTGCTGACCTGTTCTCAGATCAGTAGTAGAGGATGAAGGAATGAGTGAAGGGGATTTTATGCAACTATAATCAGCTTAGCAAATGTCCCATGAAACTCAAACCGAGCACAAAACGTCTAACAACACGATCTCAAAAGCAGTACGACAGTGGTTTCCATTAAAGGTGCAGTGCATTAGAAATCCTGACATTAGTGAGGATAGAAATGACATCAGGGTGACTGCATTCAGTCTGGTCAGAAATAACTGTGTTTTCATCTGCAAGTGGTCGAATCGTCTCACACACAACAAAGACTGCTTTAGGTCACTACTTTAAAATGTCGCATGTCTATATTGTGCTTTTTATGCTGTTTTTATACTTTTTTACAGTCAAAGCACCTACTGAAAAAAACTGGTTTAAATGTTCCCTTCACACAGATTCAAAAAGTTGTAAAAATGGTGCAGCTTCAATCTATATGTGGCACTTTTAGGGAAGTATTTTTGGGCAGAAGACATTTTGTTCAAAACTCTCTCAGCTCCTGAGGTCAGATGGGTTAAACAAGATCTTGACCAACAAGAGATTTCCAGTCTCCAGCCTTATGGGATATTCTATAGCATGTCTGGCTCCTGAACAGGAAACCAAGCCCTGCCAGACAGACCAGGGCAAAAGACAGACAGAGCTTTGCTGTGGGAATTGGAATAACTGAGAGGAAAGCAAAGTGCTGTGTTTGACCATGCATCAGCTACTGTGTGAGTCCATATCTACAAATGAATGCTTAACACATATTTACACAAGATAGGTTTTGATGGGAAACAACTGTTCATGGGTCATTGCTCATTATGCAATCAGAGGAGCGTACACAGTTGGCTTTTTCCTCACAGCAATCATGGCTCAAGTTGTTAGGCTGTCGGATCATGTAAAAACAGCTACAGTTTTACTGAAACGCTAATGAAATGTAATACCAGTGGACCGTACTCTGATCCCATTGGTGGTGTTTTATGTCTACATTCATAGGTCTTTGTGGTAATCACGCTTCTGCTTCACAAGAGAAAATCCAAGGACAATTTTCCCACGATAAAGCCTGATTAAAATGATCATCTGGCTTTTGTGTCTTCTTCGTTCCTTCACATATTTCAACAGGCGGCCATTTTGCTTTTAAGATCTCGTCTGATCCCAAATGAGTGAAAGCTGCAAAGATAATAGGTTTTACTTACATTACTGGAATCTAGGGAGATCTGTGTGAACGCACATGGTTAGAGCAAACCTGGGAGCTTATCTGCATAGGATGAGGTGTGAGAGGGTTCAATTTGTTTGAAGCAGCTTGACTAAACTTTAGCATATTTTTGCACTTTAGCATTCCCTAATGGAGGCTAATTCAGCATCAATCTTTCATCTAGTCTTCATTCTTTCTTAAACAAGTAAAAACCAGTTCGATACGGACTCTTATCTCATTTCTTCCAGTCTCACTTTCTCAATAGCCAGTGATTAATAATGCAGTTAGTGGCATGTGCACCAGGTAGTGATGCCGCTGAGTCAGCAGAAAATCTTCCATGACTCACTGATTTGAGCATTAGATTGGTGCAGCCAGCAGCAGCAGCAGCAGTGTTAGAGTCAATGGGTTATTGTGTTAAGGTTTTAGGTTTGTCTTTTGGTTTCTTTGTTTAGCTATCTCACTTTTTTATCTGGCTAATTTCTTGCCCTTCTTGGCTTTTATTGTTTTCTGCTGTATTTACTTCTGTTTTTCTTTCACACCAGTTTCAGCTCCTCAAAAGATGTTTGAGGCTGATATTGTGCAGTTACTTGTTTCTTGGTGTTCGATGTAGTTAATCATATTCATTAATAGTTTTTTTGCAGATTAGCTACCGTCCTGACAGATGTAATCATTGTGAACAACTAAGCTAGCTCCAGCGTATCTCCAAAATAAAAGGTTAACATTATGTCTCAATGTGATTATTGTTGGGGGAAAAAAACAAGAGGCAAAAAAAAAAACCAAATGTACACAGTTATTTGTAATATTGTCTCACCTTAAATTAGTCTTTCCTGAAAGCGGGAGCTAGAGGCTGTCATGATTTGCACACTGTTTGGTGTTTTTTGGTTTCCTGTTTTGTTTTGTATTGTTCCTGTTTGGCCCCATGTGTTTCTGTTTAGCTTTATTTCCTGTTCATTAGTTTCACCTGTGTTGATTTGGATTATATTCACCTGTGTCTTGTTTAGTTCAGTTTATGTTTAAGCACTTTGTTTAAGCACAGGTCTGTGTTAGTCTTCATTACGGGTTCAGTTTGGTGTCCTGCATCATGTTCTGGAATTAAATCTTGCATTCTCCAATCTGTCTGCCTCCTCAACATGCATTTGTGTCCACATCTCACCTTCATGCCTCCCGCATGGGACAGATGTAAGGGACATAAGACTGACTTTTACTGGCTTGAGAGAGAGCTAGCAGTACAAGTAGGATGCAGAATTTAAAAAACCATTGTTAGGGAACATGTCTGAGAAATTAATAGTTCCTCTTTAAGGCAAAAAGAAAGTTTGATTTTGTACATAAAAAGGTCATAAAAGCTCCGTTTGTGTTTTTGCATATTTCAAGGAACTTACCTTTCCCATTCCAGCATGTGCATGCCCCATCTTGACTACAACAGGGAAGGAAGGAGTAGTCACCTGCAGAAACATAATCACATAATTCATGTCACAAAAGGTGAAAAAAAAACCTCAATGCAAAGGTCAAGAACATCCAACATCCTGAATTTTAAAATTTCCAGTTTCTTTGGTTTTGGCTTTTTGGAAAAGTTGGAGATGGTGAAAAACATGCTTCCCTGCACAAAATATGAATATTAATTACTAAAAAATAGTCAACTTAAATAAACATATAAAGAAATTGTGGATAAATTATGTGTGTGGCCTACATCTAAACTAATAACTTCTATTTAACTTAGGTCTGAGAAAAGCTTCTCTGTACTCTTTGAATACGACTTCATTAGTCATATATGTGCTCAAACTGCCAAAGCCTTACAGAACAATGAAGAATGATGCAATAAATAGATAAATGGTGAAAAATGCTAACTGTGTATAAGCATGTTTTCAGAAATAAAATACTTATTTCAGTGTGTTTGAATGTAGGTGAAAGGGCTCTTACATAATGCTAAGTGTAGCTTAAAGGAAGTCAGACTCAGTACGGACATTTGTCATGTGGTGCTTTAAATACCCAGTTAGACAGAGTGGCTGTAAACACAACACTGAGACACAACTAAACACAGACAACTGTTTCCTTCATGACTGATCTCAATGTATACATGAAATATCCAGAGAAGCACTGGTTTCATACCATCCCAGTAAACTCAAAACTGCCCTGCACAAGGAGGAAACTTTGGTTTATTACACAGTTCTGGGAAGCTGGGTGGAAGACCGCATCTCAGTGGGATGGGTTTGGACAAACTAAACACACTGCAAACATGTTTGGTCTCACAAGTTGTAGAACTGAAGTGGACAGAACATCAACAGATTACTTCCAACCGTCCTGTGGTTTGAGCACCCTCTTGATTAATGTACTGACATGGATGGAGGGTCATCTTCAAAGTGACCTTTTCAAAAGCACTTTCTCCTAACAAATCGGACTACAATCCCCTGTTACATTAGAGTTCACTCACTGTTATAAAGAAACTAGTTATTAACACTAATTTCACAGTTACTTTGTGGATAAACAAGATAGGACAGATGCATTCTGGGAGCCCACTCAAAGCAACAAGACCTGAGTCAAAAGAAGCAATAGGTTTGTTCACATGTGTAGGAACAAGCATCCTCTGTATTTTGGAAAATATGACTTACATGGGCGTTTCCACAAGGGAGCAAACATTCTCAAATGTTTCTTTTGTAAGTCACAAAGGTCTGTTATGCACCTCTCTGACCACGGAGGTTTTGGTATTACTGGTGACCTGTCCGGGATGGACCAAGCCCCATGCCTGCTAGCTGCTGGGAAAAGTTCCAGGTTTCATTGCTGCTTCTAACAGCAGTCATGTTCATTGAAAAACAGAAATATTCACTACTGTATCTTCCAGTATATTCAGAACTTTAAATTCACAAAGAGGACTAAGTTTATCCTGCAAAGTGATGGCTGAGTGCAGCACTTTCAGCTAAAATAACTAGTTTGTTAACTTCTGGGTTATATTAGGTTAATAACACCTTAGTAACAATCCTTTTCCTTCCTAGTTGGGTCTAAGTCCATTTGTACAAGATCACCATTAACTTAATGAAAACCTTTTGATGATTTCCTTGGCAACACATCAATACAAAACCGTCTCTTCTTCGTGTTTAGGTTAATTAAATAACAGTTATTGTTAAAGATCAGGGATCAACAGATGACGCTGTATAAACACCACATTTAAGACTGGAACATTTCTACTATGATAGTCTTCTTAATTAACCTCATTTTAAACTTCTATAACTATTAGAGGTAGAATAGTAGTAGATATCCACATCAGGCTGCACAGTAGCCTCACAGCAAGCGGGTTGCTGGTTCAAGCCTCGACTAGGGAGGGAGGTCTGAACAGTGATCTTTCTGTGTGGAGTTTGCATGTTCTCCCTGTCTATGCCGGGTTCTCTCCGGCTACTCCAGGTTCCTCTCACCATCCAAAGACGTGTGTGAGGTTGATTCTCTCTCATCCTCTTCCCCAAATGGCTGCTGGGATCGGCTCCAGCTACCCATTACCCTGAAGTGGATAAGCGGTTAATAAAATGGATGGATGGGTTGTCTACGTCAAAATAAAAATACAGAACAAGGACACAGTTATCGTCAAGATTCAAAATCCTTTTAGTAATGACAACTCCGGGGAGGCCAGGTTTTTAAATAATTACTAATTAGCCTCAATAATACATGATTTTGCAAGACTTAATGGAGCAAGTTCCTAGAAAAGAATTTGCAAAGAGCCATAAAAAAAGACTAGAAACTCTCCTGCTACAGTGCAAAGACAAGTGGAGGATGGTACAACCTCACATCTAACACTTGCTGAAATTCTGGGTTTAAATGTCTTTTACAATCACATTCACAAATGTCACATTTGGATACGATTTCAGCCAGTTTTACACAAACACCAGCTCATCACCGTCTCCAGTTTAAGGCTGTTTGGAGATTAAACTCTCATTTTAGGCAGAATTATCAGGAACATCTGAATTACATTGTTTTTTTCCTGTAAGACAGCAGGAAGTACCTGCCAGGAATTCACAATTTAGAGCAGCTACATGCATGCGTCACGTGACGTATGATAGCATGCCTTTGGTTTAACAAGTAACTGAGAAGTGCCCCAGCAGGTGGAAGCCTGTTTGCAGTGAGTGTTTTGGGTAGATGGGGTAGTAGCCGCCTACTCTGTCTGGACATGTTCCTTCCAGTCATTGTCATCAGCGTGATGATGAGGCAGATGAGTTGCACCAGTTTTCCAGTCAATTTACTGACCTCAAAAAGACACTTTTATTGATATCCCAATATTATTAAAGGTGACGCCCTACAGGGTGCAAAAGGAACATTTAAAGTAGGATGTGTTTGTGAATCATCTGTGGAGCTGTCAGCAAAGATGCTGTCAAATCAGATACAGTCACTCACTCTTACAGGTTTTTACATGATTAAAAATAGCTCCTTTTTTATTTGGATTGAAATCATCCAGACTAAAAATGACAATGGAGTCTATATTATAGACAATAATCTTTAATAATAATTGATATTCTTAAGATAAGGATGTTCAAACCTTGGCAAACATTAGCCTCAGCTAGCTCTCAGATGTGGCAGGTTTTCTTTTAATAAGTCATCTTTGTTTCATCTGAATGAGCAACTCTCAGCCTCTTACTCCAAGCAGAAATCTGCTAAAAGCATCCAGTGTGGTAAAAATGTGAAGAGGTCACATCTTGAAAAAGCTAATTATATAGTGGGGAATATCACCAGTCTAAGTTTTCTTGAAGAACAAACAGACTCTCATTTTTAGTAAATGGATCTAAAATGAAGATCTGGAAAACTATGCATACACTTCAGGGAAACCCACCCACTCATCTGACCCACCCCACTCTGTGCAAATCCTGTGCGAGAGGGAAGCAGATTATTGCTCAGGTCTGTCTCTGACGTGAATCATGCTTCTATGTGACATTGCAGCCCTGAAACTTTCATCTATAATTTATTATCTGTTCATTTGGAAACCAAAACGGTAGGAAGGCGCTTTAGGATTACAAATGGAGACAATACAAAGTTAGTTCACAAAAAAAACAAAAAAAGGTTCAAAGATTAGAAAAGCTCTTCAGATCTTTTAGTGTACAGTTATTTGATCAACAGTTATAAGTTTATTCATGCAGATTCATGACTTCTGGTCAACTTCAGTCATAGAGCACAATAAAATAGTGTTAAAGTTCACTATAAAAAGGAAGCAAGTGTTGGACACACACTTGTGTCCTTACCAGCAAATTGCATCAACTTCCATTTATTGTATATGCCTAAACCCACATCCCAGTTACTTCTTCTTGTTTGTGCAGATCCTCTTTGATCTCAGATGTGAATAAGATGCCATACCATAATACCCTCTTCCAAAGGCTTGAACATATCACCAACAACGGTAGTGCTTTACACTGGTTTAAGCAATTTTCACCAGTAAGAAAACCAGGATTTTATACATATGCAGTGTCCTTCATATGATGCACCATACGGTTCTGGAGTTAAACCAATACTGCTCTTTGAACATGCTTCCTTTGGGACCCCGAAACAGGTTGGGCCAACAGGTCTAGCTTAGTACAGGATGACCCTTCTGTTGGGGCCCCAACAAAGTGTAGAGGTGGAAGCACAGCAATCTGTTGGTGGAAAGAATCATCATGTCTGTGCATCAACACTGACAAAGCAGAAGTATTGTTATGAGTATCTCTTGTAATGCAAGCGATGGAAATAAAGAGGATGGTGAATCCCTCTGAGACTGGTTGAGGACATTATGTTAGAGGTTACAACATCGGCTATATCATCAGAAAAACATTACAGAAGACTTAGTAAGGGCCTTTCAGAGCTGAGATTAGAGAACCAGGCTGTGTGGCAGCCTAAGAGGCCAGCCTGGAGCTTCAGCTTCTCCTAGAGGTCTCCAGTAAGGCTGGTCTCAGCAGACAACTGGTGCTTTAATGGCTTCCATGTGAAAGCAGGTCTAAAGTACTAATGTGTTTAGCTGCTATAGGTCCTGTCTTGGCCGGATCCTCAGATGATGAAATAGAGTATGAATCAAATACAAACTAAGCCAGGTGGTAGTAGGTGCAACAACAACAACAAAAACTTAAGTTATGTAAAAAAATGCAAACATATTAGGAGCAAGAAAAAGACAGATGCTGAACAGGAAGGATCTACATTTCTGAGTCATGAGGAGTAGGTGGTATTTCAAGCATTGTTTATGCGTTTTTGGAGTAGTTTTATCTGTGATGGGCTGGTGACTTGTCCCACATGTATCCTGTGTCCAACACGATAACAGGGACTGGTTCCAACCCCTTCACAATCCTCTGTGAAAGGGTTGGAGGGATAGGTACAGAAAAACAAATAGATGGTTGTTGTTGTTTTTTTCTAAATGATACAAATTTTAAAAGTGAAGAATGGAGTAATATGCTTTTACCATTTTTAATTTTTCCCCATGTTAACATTTTGGTCTCTAATAGGTTTGATTTGTAAGCATAATGGTTGCTATATTTCTAGTCTTAACCTTTTATCATATTTCATAGGTCAGCTTTAACCTCAGAAACAAGATGTAACAAGAAGAACACACAAAGACAAGCTACTTCCAATTACAAGCTCGTAGAGTGATTCAGGGCTTCAGTTGCTGAGCAACAAGTGTTAAATCTCTAGTTGGGAGCAAAGGCAGTATAAAACAAAACACATGGTACATTCATCCCCATTTATGATCTCTTAATTTTTATTATGACACTCCGACTTGCCACATCAAGGGGAAGACATGTGGCCCGATGGTTTAGGCAGACGTCGAGAGAAGGGGGACCTCCGACTCAGAATCCCATTTCAAGAGTCTGACTGCATTGGGACCAAAGACAGCCTGACCACATCAAACCCTGCTACGGATTTAGAGAGCCTCAAAAGACCCATAGTGTTTATTATGCGAATCCCCTCAAGCTGGTGACTGAACTCGCACACCTGATAGGAATGGTTTCAGCAAACAACAGACTCCTGTGCTGTCTTTTTACTTCCTGTATCTATGTTGAAACAAGACAACCAGCCAGCAGAATTCTTTAACTGGGAAAAATGCAGTGACTTTTTAATCTAACAATAACTTTTATTAAAGTAGTATTTCTTAACTGAGGGGTGTTCCACTTGTGGACATGCAGTATGGATTCAACCATTATATACTATCAGGTTTTAAGTTACTATGACAACGTGTAAACGTCTGTTACAGGAAGTACCATGCAGGTCACACAGAAGTTTCTGTAACAGACATTTACAAGTTGTCATAGTAACCCCCTGGGCTAACATCCACCTCAAAACTGCAGCAGATGCTCATGTGTTTAAGTGCACATAGTAAAAGCCGTCTAATGCAGCATGATAATTATTGTTGTGGAATTTGAGCTCATCTGGCTCCCATCAGGATCCTTCCAGTGTGGTTCCATAAGGCTGGCAGCTGTCTGGAAAATATAAGTTAGACCCGAAGGTGGAAGTTTCCAGGGTGGGTGCATCCGAGCAGCATTGAGGTGTTGGTGGCATTCTTTTTGTGGTTGAGCAACCTGCAATGTCATCATAGCTTGCATGGTTTTTTGGAGGGTGGAAAGTGGACAGTGAACAGTTACTGTACAGGAATGCTTATAACTGGTTTAGTTTAAAAGCATTACATCAAACTATGTCCAATCACTGAGCAACATGTTCTAATTTCTTCTATTCTGCAGTCATTTAGCAGACACTTTTGTCCAAAGTGACGTACATTGGAGAATAAGAGCAATGCAAGCAAGAAATCAAACAGCTAAGTTATTAGCTGCTCATAAATGGAGATATGGACTCTACAGATTGGATAATTTTTTTACCACCACTGACAAAATACAAAAGAGAAGAGTCTATCTAATGATTCAGCCCTATGTAGTGGTGGTAGCAAGGCGTCTTTCATTGGTTGAGCCTAACAGCCGAGAAGGAGTGTAGCTCTGAACTAACGAGCCAAAGTAGGCGGGAGCCGTTTGAGTTACTTTTTTGTAAGCTAGAAGCAAAACTATGAATTTGATGCGTGCTAAAACTGGATTGTTACGAGGTGGAGTGGCGTGCCCTTTAGGGCTAGTTAAAAGCAAAACGTGCTGCTAGATTCTGAACCATCTGCAGAGGTTTAAACCGAGCCTGCAGGCTGACCTGCCAGTAAGGAGTTGCAGTAGTCAATGTGTAAAGGAGCCAGGATCAAAAGCTGTGTCAGATATTTTTTACGATTATTTTTGTAAGACAGACAAATGTTGTTTATCTGCTCGACATGTTTCGACCACTTCCTGTGGTCTTCCTCAGAAGCGTCAAAACACGTCGAGCAGATAAACAACATTTGTCTGTCTTACAAAAAGAATTGTGAAAAATAATGGTAAAAAAGAAGACAGTATGAACCTTCAACAAAGAAAAAGCTGTGTCAGGTGTTCGGTCAGGTAGGGTATGATCCGCCTGATGTTGTACAGAACAAAACAGAAAATGCGGGCAACAGGGACAAAGCGGACTTTAAAGGTGAACTGATCATCCATCATGATAATCAATCAATGACACCAAGATTCCAGATAGCAGACATAGGCCCAGGCGTGATAGAGTAAAAGTTAACACTTATTGGAGGCGATAAGGAAGGACTGGCTCCTCAGACTATAAGCTCAGTTTTAGAAAGATTTAGCTGAAGGAGGGGAGCCTTCATCCAGGCAGAGATATCAACAAGACATGCTGATATTCTCATGGAGACGGTTGTGTTGCCCGGTGGGAAAGAAGGGAAAAGCCAAGTGTCATCAGCATAGCATTGGTAGGAGAAGCCAATAAAACATTAACTGCACCAAGTGAGGAGGTGCAGGGTGAAAAGAGAAAAAAGGGTCAAGCACAGATTCCTGAGGGACCAATGTTTTCAGCACATGTGGAAGTGACACTTCTACTTGCCAGGATATTTTAAAGGATCTACTCGAGAGGTAGGGCATGAACTATGACAGAACAGATCCTCAGATGTCAGGCCTAGATAGAGTGGAGAGAAGAATCTGGTGGTTGACTGTGTCAAAAGCAGCAGACAAGTCCAATAGGATAAGGGTCAAGGATTCACTAGTGGATCTGGCAACCCGTAAAGAAACAGTGACAAACAGGAGAGCGAGTTTCAGTGAAGTGGTTCTGCTGAAAGCCAGACTGATATGGATCGGTTTGTAATTATGGAGAAACTGAGATCTGACAGAAGACGACACTCTTGTTGCTTAAACATGAATGTACCAGTGGAACTGGCCTCAATCTGTGCTGGGTTGAGTGCCGGTTTCTGTAGACAGTGGGGAGATACCGAATTTCAGAGAGGAGTTGATAGTATGGGTTAGTGCAGATTAGATTGTGGGTTGAATATTCTGTAAAATGTCCAAAGGGACAGGATCAATAGGACAAGTGGTGGATTTTAAACTTAATGGTAGACATCTTTCTCATTCATAGGACAGAAAGAGCTGAGAGAGGCATCGCTAACTGGATGCTGTGGTGAGAACTGGTCAGGCTGAGAGAATTGGTTGCTTATGCTAGCAACCTTTTCAGTAAAATGGGATGCAAACATGTCTGTTGTCAGCACAGTGGGAGGCTGAGCAGGTGAAAGAAGAGAGTTTAAGGCTATTAATAGTTGTGTGGTGGGAGCGCTGTGGATCTTGTTCTGATAAAAGTTATCTTGATATTTTTCAGGGTGGCAGTACTCAGACAGATCAGCGAGTTCTTTAAATTTACGTCACTTTCTCTCTGCCGCCCTGAATCCTGCTCTGACGCCTTAGAAGTGCCGTGGGCCATGAGCTGGGAGAATTTTGTTTTGCTGGTTTTAATACCACGGGACAGTTTATTTAAGGAGGAGGAAAGACAGGAGTTTATTACTCCTGTGACTAAATTCCTAAACATACATATTTGTTGACTCTTTCTTGGAAGACAAACAGATTATTTATCTTAGTTTCTAGTATTGACAGATTTATTTAGCCAAGGTGTTGATGTTGCTTTAGATCTAGTTATTCCAGAAAATGCTGTTTGCGTATCAATGTTTTTTTTTAAAGCAAGGTTTCAGATTGAGCTGGTTAGGGGGGTGGGGTGGGGGGTGGGGGTTGGATTATATCCTGACAGCTACAAGGCATGAACACAAATAAAACACTCATTAATTCATTCAGATTATATGAAGTCCTGCAGCAGCAACTACATACAGGACTGTCTCAGAAAATTAGAATATTGTGAAAAAGTTCTTTATTTCCTGTAATGCAATTAAAAAACATGA
>JBAMIG010000025.1:7257712-7268640 GCA_037177335.1 Kiunga ballochi
AAATCGCTCGAGTGAGAGCTGGAGATCAGGACCAGATGAAGCCAACAGAACCACATCATCTGCAAACAGCAGTGACCAGACTCTGAAGTCCCCAAACTTGATTCCCTCAACACCTCGACTGTGCCTAGAAATTCTGTGTATAAAAGTAATTAAAAAATAAAATAGTGTGGATTCAGTTCATTGTGTGTTACTTAGGCCACATCAAAATGAGTGTAAGAGCATGTGTTTAGGTGGAAAATCGAGTATCTAATGAGGAGAATGTCCAGGATACCCATCGGTATGGTGGGAACCTGCTGAACACCATGTGGGCATGTAGGATCTCCTGGGATGTCAAAGAATGGACACCGGACAAAGAGCTCCGTGAAACTGGGTTTGATGGAGTACCATGAAAGAACAATAGGGGCAACACTCCCACTGTCTGGAGGTGCTGAAGGAAAAAATAAAGTCATCTCCGCCCAGATAGTTGTTACCCAAGCTGCCACTGGCAGGTCGGCGGTGAAGGAGAGGAGGGTGGCCAGCAGGTGGAAACACAAGGTTTAGCTCAAATCTTGGTCTTGACATTCCCATCAGGAGAAGAGTTGCAGCTGTGGGGACACTGTCCACAGCTGGAGAAGAGACAAAACCAAAAAGGGGAGGAGCTGCCATTGGCGAACCAAAGAGCAGTGGTGGCAACGCAGGGCTCATTGTAGGTAAGCTAGCCTTCATAGCAGATGGATAGCTCACTGCTTAGTGGTGGCAGAGACTTCGCAGAGAACGATTGTGTTCTGGTAGCTCTCTTATAGTTTAGATATTCACCTTTTTCAATTTGGCAGTTTTTTTTTGGACAGGATTGAACAATAGAGTTGTCAGAAATGGAGAGGGGAGCCATAACTTAAGCCCTGCTGCTGAACATCTGCTGTTTATCATTATAACAGAAAAATCTAAGCAGGCTTTGTACTAAAGGCTATATATGGATAAACTCACAGAAAAAGCCTAAAAAATAACTTAAGCAACTAGTTTTTTTCTTTTGTTTCTGTTTACATGGTAAAATCCTGCATTTTACAGACAACACTACCAAATAATTTTGCGCTTCTGCATTGAGGAGATCACACTTTATTTCTCTTGACCCAAAACATATTCATGCTGAATAAATCTGTCCCAAATCACTTTGAAGTTGGGACACAGTTCAGGTCTTCTGTCCACCAAACAAATGCAACCTCCGATGACCAGTTTGCACATTGGTGATTTTTGTTTTACCTTATTATATCTACAAGCTCATTTTTAAAAGGTATTTACAGACCAAGTGACAAAATTATTTATCATTTCTTTTTGTTCTTGGGCTACTGAACCTTTACATTTTTTGGTGACACTTTAGGGACAGGTTGATGTCCATATAGGACACATTTAGTTTACTCTGGATGTTTTAAAAATCCAGGTGAACATTTGGGTGCAGCAACATGGAAATAGTTCTATAAAGAACATGTTGGCTCTACTTTAGGGGCTGAGTGAAGCCAGAACTTTCTCCAGCGTCAACACAATGCTTCTTATTATGGAGGCTAATCAAATGAACCCATGTTTAAATAAAATGAGAGAACAAACACACCAGAAGGCTGACTGTGTGTGACATGACTCAGATAATGAGGAGAGATCCCCCTCAGGTTTGACATAGACACTGTCCAAACACCATCACGAATGACCTAACAGCTAGAAAAATAATTGTGTAACACAACTCTGCTTTCATGCTGTACATAAATGTTTCTGTAGACTCTTGTCAACTTAATGGGGATTCCAGCTATAAAAATAAATGTGTAATAACTTACCTCCCGCAGTGGTTTGTACAACAAATTATGGTCAACAATGGACAAGAGAACTCATGCCATCTGGTCCCATCACCACCCACAAAAACACTGACACATCAGGAAGGGATTTAAGCAGAGAATCCGCCCAGCGGCAGCTTAGCACGAAGCAAAGATTGATGGAAAAGTGAGATTTTAAGGAGAGACTCGTTAATGCATAACAACTTTATCCTCTGTAGAATATTAGGTCATTATTAATTGTCTAAAAATGGACATTTTACAACCAGCTGTGGCGTAAGATAGTTTGCCATAACTCCACAGCTTTTTCATCATACAGTGAATGAAAATCCATTAGTTAGTTCTGCTAATATCAGCCTGATCAGCATGATTAAATGCAGAAAAATAAGAAGCTATTAAGTAATTGTGCTATCAATTGTCCCAGAGCAGAGTTGGGATTTGTGTTTTACATGGAATAAATAAGCTTTAACTTGTTTTCTGTTTTCCGTCAAGAATTTAGCATCGGGATTTTTGGAACCTATGAAGGTAAAAGATATCATACCAAGTATTTTTCCCCTTTTCTTTTTTTTAATATCATTCTCGTATAATACATTCAGATTACCAGTAAATAATTACTCCTGCAATAGTCTCTGGTGTTCAGTGAAAACCTGCATGACATTTGAATTTCACCATGTGAAAGATGGACGACGCCTTCTTGTTGATTTAACCAGATTTTTTTTTCATTCACAAACTTCTACCAAAAGGGAAAACGAGCAACTCCAAAAACTTAAGTCTGTGAAAGACTTAAATGCAATATAAACTAGAAAAGCACTCAGACTGAGACTGGCTCCGCCAAGCAGCACCATCATTTTGTAAGTTGACATGTCATCACAATGACGTATTTGCCATGGCAACCGATGTCGCCATCTTTACTAGAGGAAAACAGCACGTCTGTCTCATTACATTACATGTGGTTGGCTCACTGTAGGTGATTAATATAAACAAATCAGAGCAAATATTATGGCTACTATAACTCTGTTAAGTATACCTGGCCCTGTTTCTAAACTAACGTGACCAGGTATGTGACACGTAAGGGATAATAACAGTGGACCACTTAGTTTATGCATTCCTGACTCCACTTAAAGGTAAAAGGTGGAACTTCAACCCACTTTTTTTTAAATGGCTGTGCAGCTTTTTAATTGGCTGTGCAGCCGACCGCACACTGACATTTCAGCATGTCTCCTCCGTGACGTAGCTAGGGTTGTTTCACCTACGCTAAGGTGGCGGAATTTGTTGGTATTGGTGATGTCCGGCCGGTTGTGTGTGTTGGGCTAGTTGTGTGTGTGGGGCCAGTTGTGTGTGTTGGGCTAGTTGTGTGTGTGGGGCCAGTTGTGTGTGTTGGGCCAGTTGTGTGTGTTGGGCCAGTAGTCTCGCTGTAAGAGACAGCGGCAGGCTGGACAAACTGATAAGAAAATGTGTTTTTGTGATGGGGGTGGAAGTGGACTCAGTGGGGGCCATTGTTGAGAGGATGAGGAGCATGATCCACTCCATCCTCAACAACAGCAGGAGATCTTCTGTGGCTGCTCAGATAAGTAGCCGCAGTGATGGGCTCCTCTCTCTGCGATCTCTGCGGACCGAGAGCTTCAGGAGATTGTTTATCCCTGCTGCTTTCAGATTATCTAATAACTCTTGCTAATGTGGATTTTATTACTACTGCTAATAACTTTTTAAAAACTATTTATTAACTTATTCATTATAAATGTATTTTTATGCTTTTTGAATGTTTCTTGTTGGACGTTGTGCTGCCGGACAATTTGAATTTTTGCGTGCTTAGTTCCCAGTTTTCTGCTGTACTATAAGGATATGGTTTCATAAATATAACTTAGACATCTGGAAATTCTCTGAATGAAAATGGATGAGATTAAAACAACAGCGGAATTCTCTCAGACCAGTGTTTCCAGTCCTTTGTCCCAAATACCTCCTGCTCTACACGTTTTCCATGTTCCCAGTTCCAGCGCACCCGATTCAGGTGGACTGAACTCTTTGCAGGCGTGTTAATGACATGTTCCTTTCATTCACAGTGTGGAAATATAATTAGGAAAGCTGCCTTACATCCTGGATATTCACCTGCTTTATATGTCACGATAAACAGACGCTGCACTTTGATTTCACATGGAAACAACAAAATGTTCCTTTTAGCTTTTATTAATATTGCAGGGGTTACATGACTCATTTCTAAAAACAGCAAGTCATCGACTGACTCAGTTTTATGTCGCAAAAATTAGGATGCTGTAAGAACGTAAATTTAACTTGTACTCAAAGGGGTGTGTGTTTGTGTGTGTGTGAGAGGCCCCAGAATAACATCATGTCTAAATTTAGCCTTATACTCCCTCACTGTGCAACATCAGCTTCCCGTGACCCCCACTGACCCTGTTGACCTCTGACCTATCAGTGACTCACTCCAACATCTCCCCCAGCAGACGTCAGCTGATTCAGTTATACTAGTTAATCATTTGATGAGAGTGACAAGTCAGCTCAGTAGCCGAGACCGCCCTGATGTTTATAAAGTTTTATATGGTTCCCTTCTGAGCTGGATGATCGGATCTGAGAAATGCAAACATTAGCTTAGTTTTCAGTCCCAACCCAAGGTGGATAATAAATATAAGAACCACCATTTCCATGTCTGAAACTGTGAATATTGTTCCTGAGTTATGGTGTGGAAGAGGTTTCACTGTGCTCAGCATTGTACCGAGTTAAGGCATTTCCTCAACCTTAAGGAATTCCAGAAAGCTCTTTCCATGCTGTCATATCCCTGTGGTATGGTCAGGCCTGGTGTCTCATTGTCTCATGCTGTAATATAACACAGTCATTTTGTGGGATTTCCTGACCACATACACACCAAATATGTACAGTAGAGTACAGCGGGGGACCCTGCGTCTGAGAAGTGAGCGTTGTGGTTACGTTTGGCCCGCCTGAGTGGTAAGTAACTAACCGTTCATCTTCTTTTATTACAGGGGGAGTCTCATTGTGACTGGGATCATGGGTCAGGGCCATGTTTGTGTTTCCTTCTCTGATGTCTTGATTCCACATCAGATGACAGACACGCTACAGTCGGAAACCAGTAAGCATCTGTTGAATTGTTTAGCAAAGTGGGTGGAGAAAGCCTCATAGGAAGCTCACCCAGGTCTCGATATCTTTTCCTAGTAAAAGTAGGAGGGTGGGGTGGAGAACAATAACTAATATCTTATTTTACTGACAGTTTTCAGACACTGAGCTTTGAGCTCATTTCATTTTCAGACTTAATGTTTACATATTACCAGCAGCAATAAGGAGATTAATTTTGACAGTGGTTCGGTCCTTTTTGCATGAAAAGAAGATTTCTGGTCTAATTAACTTTCGAGTCGGTCAAAAGTAACCACCCGGAGTAAGGCTTGCAGCCAAACCATTTAAAAAGCAGGATCCAGCGTATGGTACTGTATCATTAGGATGCAGGAACTGGGTAAAGAATCCCCTTTGCAACAAAAAGTATAAACGCCCATATTAAAGTGATTTTTTACTGGTTTGCTAAGCTTTTGGTCCACATAGGAAGGCAAAAATAATCAGACACAGCCTGTTAAAACATCTTTCATTACAACGTTTTGGTTTTACTTACAGCAACCTATGCTGGTTCATTTTTATTGTATATTATAGATGTGCCTTGCAAAAAACTTGCAGTTTAGTTCAGTTATGGAACAAAAATAGCTGAATAAATGCTTTATTACGGATTAAATTAATCACAATGACAACACAATCAACAGGAAGCTATTTTGAAATGGTCTTAAACTTCATTGACAGCTTGGTGCTGATGTTCACTCTGGCTTCAACATGGATTTAAAGCCTGTACCAATTATTTTTACATCATGTCTGTATACACAACATTTATACCCAATTGAATAATCTGGGCACCACAATCCTCAACACCAAATCCTACCAATAAGATGGTTTTCTGTTTTTTCAGACAGGTTATGTTCAAAACTAAAAACACAAACCTTCAGAAATCTTTTACCCATTATAACTTCCTGATTACCACAATAAAAGCACGCCTGCAGAATGTCACTTCTGAGACACCACACAGGTCCAAATATACCCGACACTACTATTAAAAGATTCCAATGTCGCCTGAGAGGTAATCACATTTATGCACAAATTAAATATGTTTCCTTGCTGTGAAATGCTCAGAGCACCTTAGCAGCACTGGTCCACCTGTCTGTCCCACTTATATGCAAAAGGGACCCAGTGAGTCAGGCGTGCTTCCCTGTGCTCGTCACTCCCGGGGGTGTTCTTTCCTTTTCTATAAAAGTTTGGCCTCTTCCTGTGTCTCCTTCGCAGATTGTCAGTAGGATGAAAGGTATTTCCTCTGACTCACTCGCTCTGTTCCCTTTTGACAACTCAAAATCAAACCGAGACCTTTGCTGCACAATGGCAGCTGGCTGGCATCGATTCAAGCCTTTTGCTATAAATGGACTTTTTCAGATGATAGCACTGTGCCCTGCGTTATGCTTACAGTATGCTGGCCTACTTTGTTGACATCATTTCCAGAGGGTGTTGCATGTTTCAAGAGTGAAAAGCTGTGAGAGACACATAACAAACCCATAACCCATTTCTGACAGTGAAGTAAAATGGAGCACGCCGTTTTGCATATTAAGACCCAAACACAGAACTTGTTGGGCTCCAGCATCCGAGCTCATTCGTTTTACTGTCAAAGCAATCCGTGAGGACATCTCAAGCCAAAGACACACACTGATCCCACACACAGATGGTGAGCAGCCTTCATCAGTCAGCTCCTGACTCCTTTATGTACTCGTAAAATCTCACAATTCCCTTTTCAATTCCAGGAAATAAAGTGCACTTAAACACGCCTTCATAATAATGCCACCTTCCATCGTTTTGGCTTTTAAATGTGTTGCGTTTGACTTTGTGAATTTTTAGGAATTCCTCTTTAAACAGGAGAGTGAAGTTCCCGTTTTACCTTCCTCCACATTAGTCAGCATACACAGATTTAATGGCAAAAGGAAGAGAATATGAGTTTAAGTTAATTTTTTATCACAGAGGTTTGTAGGACAACACTGCAAGGACCAAAGAAAAACACTGAACTAACAAGGAAAGCAGTCACAGATATACAGTCACTAATAAGGAGTCAAAGGCAGCTGGAGATAATAGCCACCATGTGAAGGTCAGGATATCAGTGTGCTTTTAGGTTTTATTTTGCACTACATTAATATAATAACACTGACTGTAATGTTGCAGCATTTGTAGGTGTCTGCTATAAACCTTAGTAACACAAAACAGAGTATTCATGTGGTTTCAATTGATCCTGAAAAAGAAGAAGAGCAACTACAGACTAATCCAGAAACACTTTAGAAAGGAGCCTTTCCTTATCAGGGCTACGGTAAAAAGTGCAACACCCAAAACAGCTACTGCAGTCGTCCATTTAAAGATGCTGAAAAGTGCATCTCGGCTTTAAACAGCTGTAACTCAAAGGCTCATTTCATTTTAAGAGACCATGGTTTGTTAAAATGGAAAAATGTTACGTATCAAAGGAAAAGCAAAACCAGTCCATTCATCCCAGCTCATGAGGACATATATGTGTCTGTATTATCATATTCCAACCATCATATCTCCGGTTTTATAGCAACCCTTTAACATCAAAACCTCCATTTTCCGGTGAAACTAACAGCAGTGCTCCAGCTGACCTTTCACACGTGTTAGTGTTTGTTTATGAGATCAAGATGCCTTTTTAGGCTGTGTGTTTTATTTTTAATCTGTGGTATAAATGTCAGGTATCCAAGGTTGTTCCACTCTTTATGTATGAATGAAGTCATTTGTTGTGCAAGTGAATTCCTCCGTTGCCTTCCTGTGAATTCTGGCTTTCATCACCTCATTTGGGCGTATAAAATGTAAATCCAGAGGCCACGCATTCCGACCCACTGTCTAACTATGGCATGTCATGAACACTAACTGATGACGATGACTGAAGGCTGGAAGCTGAAATACAATGTGAGGGGGCGTTATCAGTGCTTACCAGCAGCTGCCATGTGTCTTCCAGCTGCAGCGATCCAAACCGCTGTGGACTAACAGCAGCAGCTCAGATTAAACATGCCAGTGATGTTACATTTCCACAGATGGTTAATGTTCTGCTTTTTATCTGCTGGTCAGAGAAAAGTGACATGTCACATCTGAGTGTTCTGCTAAATGCAAGGAGAAGGAGAAACACTGGATGTTCAGCAGAAAAGTTTTATCTTTTAACCTACAAGTCAAGGTTAAAGTTTTGTTTTCAGTCTTAAATATTGTTTATTTTATCATCATCAATATTATAATCCTTAATTATCACATAATGTATAATATAGAAGAAAATACTTTACTCTTTAATACTAATATCTGATTATCAGCATCTCCTTACGCACAAAACACAATCCGGCCTTGCAGCCTCTTTAAACTAAGATAACCGTTAATAAAAGCGCATTAAGGGTCAGAGTTTCCCAACCTGATTATTTCGGCTTGCTTATGTAACCGTGCGTAGCGCCAACTCTTAACATAGCTCCTTCAGCCCTACAGCAGATAAGCCTGCAGCGATAACACAGCTCTGCTCAGGACTGTGAACACAGTCACTTTAGAGACTAAGAAAGAGTTTAATCAGCTGATTTGACCATGCTTCAAGAGAATCAAAGTAAAATGAGTCTGAACCAAGGCAGCAACATGTATCCTGTGTTTTAGGTTCAGCTACTTAATAAATAATTATTTCAAGTACCATTTTCAATTAATTAAAGTTTTTGTAAGATGCGCAGTCATGTAACTCAGAAGTTTCCTAAATAACGAAGCGTTGATAACAAAGAGGGACTGGAAAGATGACAGATTCCTTAATGAGAAGTGGAAAATAACAAACACAAAAAGGGGAAATAATACAGAGGCATTTCTCATTTCTTTACAAATTTGTATTCCAGCAGCCAGACTTTCTTGTAATCTTTCAAACTTAAAGACCGGCTGTCCTTTTCCATTTTCCCACAGTTATTTTGGGACCAAAATAATAATAATACTAATAATAAAAATAATAATAAAACAGCCTTATATCAGTAAAATATGCAGTGAATCTAGAAAAACGCCATTTTCAGCAGATTAAAAGTGACCCATTGGCTGGATTTTTTCTTCTTTTGCCTCTGAATTGATCCAGATACAGCTGAATCAAGCCTCATCAGAAATATTTCACATATTTAAATAAGCAACAATGTTTACCTGTCATGTCAAGAAATTTAAACAAAAATGTAAGTAGTGATTAGACACGGGCACTTTGTTCTCCCCTCCTCGCTTTTCTTTACTAAAACTCCTTTTTATTTGCTCAGTCTGGGAAAATCAGATGGTTTTAGTTAAAAGTTCCACTCGCTGTGTCATCCTGATGCCCTCCATCACCGGCCTCTGATTGGCCAGCGCAGCCGCGCGCTGCAGAGGTGGAAAGGGGGCGTGCGCGCGTCTGCAGCGCGCTATATGTACCGCTGCGCGCCTCTCCGTGCTCACATAAAAAAGCTCCAGCGAGGAGAGAGAAGCAACAGTTTAAACCCAGTGAGCATAGCAGGCTTGGAGGGTACACAGCTCACAGAGCTCACCGGCACCGCAGCGCTCTGAGCGGATCAGTCAGACTCCGTGAGGTTTTTTCATTTTTCCCCCCAGCAGCAGAGGAGTGGGCAACTTTGGAGACATGCAGTCGGTGTACACGCACCTGATCAGCCTGCTGTTCCTCTTCATCAGCCTGCAGGTTAAACAGTTAACGGAGGGCTGCTCGTGCGCCATGACGCACCCGCAAGACGCTTTCTGCAACTCCGACATAGGTGAGTTACCGTGTCAACGAAACACTGAAATGACTGAAATAATGGTGAAATAAATCTATTGAGCAGGAGGATTGCATGGACGTCATCTTTTCCCACCTTGGTGGTAAATTTCTCTTTGATATTTTAACAGGAGTTCAGATTGCTTAACTACAATCACAGGCTTACTCATAAAATAAGAGATCCTGACTATTTTTTAGTATTTACTAAAACATATTCTGATGTAAGTTGGGTTATTGTAAAGGAAAACATAGATGCTTAATAAAACCTGCTTTTAAATATGAATCAAGCTGTGCATACCAGATTCCGTTACATAGGACATAATTGCGTTCTTTTTCCTCAAATCCCCTTTTTAATTATGTACATTTTTAATCCATTTGATGGTTCACATCCAATAAGCTTTGGTTCTTTCAGGGCTTTGCAAAGTGTTTTGAACTCAGACCCAGAGTCGGCTTCATTTCTTTGCACATTCTGGTACTCCGACTCACAAGCAGCAGTACAAAAGGAGGCTAAGTAGCTTATTTCACTACCTGCATAAGCTTTCCTTTAGTGCTCAGAATAATATGAACTCAAGATCTGGCTTAGCCTGGAACGCCGGTCCCACTCCGCCTCTGTTTTTGGATAACACTAGCAAAGACCTGAGGATTATGTGAGCTGCCCTGTGGGGAGCGAGGGCATCTCAGGGTTGCAGGCTCTCAGGGGTAGCTAAGGTGATCTAGAATGGATCCTTTGTTTTTTAGGGAAGCAACATCAGGTTTGGAAGCTCATGGTGTTTCAGAGTTGAGCTGATTTTTTGTTTCAGAAGCTTTTGACCCCAGAATGCGAAGCTGTCATGAGGCACCGTAATACCCTGGCAACATCATGGAACAATAATCTCTCAGTCCCAGCTACCATAACCACACACACACACACACACACACACACACACACACAGTCCCGCAGCATGTGTATAGTTCATGTGTTTGATTATCTGATGGTATACAACTCCACCGTAAAAGTAAAGGAAATTTCTCTTTTTTATTCTCTCTTTATCCTCTCATGCACACCCCACAAATAAGCATCTTTAAGCATGCAATCTCTAAAGCTGGGCTAATAAAGGCAACCAGTAACTATTTATCATGCACAATAAGGCAAAGCACAGTGGTCTCACAGGAAGAAGGTTGCTGGTTCGAGTCTTGATGCTCCGACCAGGAACCTTTCTGTGTGGAGTTTGCATGTTCTCCCCGTGTTAGCGTGGGTTCTCTCCGTGTTAGCGTGGGTTCTTCCCGTGTTAGCGTGGGTTCTCTCCGTGTTAGCGTGG